>NDGN011542453.1:0-13238 GCA_002564285.1 Tympanoctomys barrerae
TTTTTTGGCCGCCTCTGCCATGTGCCACTCTGCCTTGGGGACAGCTGAGTATGGAGAGAAATCTCCAGCAACTGAAAGCTAAATAAACCTTTGCTTCCTGCATTTTGAGTGTCAGATATTTGTCCTAGCAATGAGAGAAGAGTAACTGAGACACACCACTTTTTATGTGTGTGCAGTGTCTCACTATGCAGCTCGAACTCTCAGTCATCCTCCTGTTTCCAGTCTCCCCAGTGCTGGAATTTGAGATGCATGCCACCATGCCCAGACTCAGTAGCCAGCTCAGTGCACCCAGGGCCAGGGCCAGCATGGCACGAGGTGCCAGAGATTGAACCCTGGTCCCTGCGCTTGCCTTAAGCAGGCACTTAGTCCACTGAGCTATCTCACCAGCCTTTCTAACTTATTTTCTATTAGGCAAATACTGCCTAATAATTTTTGAATATTAAAATTTGTGTTAGTGTTTTCTACAGGTTTTTAAAAATAATCTCTAAATAGAGCAACATCTGTGTACTTGACTGTCCTGAATGAGCTAGAAGTAAGCAGTGGCCTCAGGCATTCCACACTCTGTTGATGGATCTCAGTGCTCAGGTTGTCTTTTTACAATGATAGAAGTGCTCTTTTTCTGCTTACGTTGAAAATTTCTTACTTTGCAAAACTCAGTTCACATACTATCGCTGTCCCTTGAGAGTGCTTTGTCCTCTTATTTATATAGCTCTCATGTGTAGTGCTTTTTTGCATCATGCATTTATACATTCTTTTCCACTAAACTGTTCATTTGCTAAGGGAAAGGGTTTTATTTTATTAATCACTGTGTTCGACACAGTAAGAACAACATTTGATACTTAATAGGGCCACATGAGTCTATATTGAATAAAAGAATAAATGGTGTTTGTGGATGGAAAAGAAAATGTGGTTGGAAAGTAGAACACGTCATTATGGTGCAGGATTTCAGTGCCATTCTGTTCTTAAGCATTTCAGCTCACTACCCAATTACAAGCACATGCAAATAGATATTTCTAGTATTCTAAATAATACTGTATTCCTGTGCTCTGAAAGCTGAATTCCTCAGTGAGAAAAATAATTGAATACAAATGATTTTTGATCCATTAATATTCATGGTACTCTATTAGCAGTAGAAATATGCTAGCTGAGTATTAGAATCCACTTTTGAGAAATGTGTTGTCTAAATCATTTTTGCAAACATGTTTTTCAAACTTATAAATGACATTCAGTCCATGGTTCATGGGGCTGTTCACTATTGATTTGTAAAGTAATGAAATGATTTAAGATAATATCCAGGAATAAAATAAATCAATAAATTCACCAGTAAATATCTGTAGTCTTTTTTTAAGTTAAAAGACTTTGTTGATTGGCCAAGATGAAGAGGATGTTGGCATGAGTACATACCACCTTCCGCTTGGCAAAATGTATTCTACAGACTTTGCAACTGGTCATAAGACCTCAAAGGGGCAAATCCGGTTCAGGTTCCAAGTTCACTGGGACTCAGCCAGAGCTTTGTTACAATCACTGTGGGCCACGGAGCCCTTTGCCTACCTCTAAAAAAAGAAAGACATATCTATGAGACAGGGTCATTAGATTCTAGAAAGCCGGGCAGCTAATGCCATAAATGTAGCTACACACAGGATGAAATTTGTGGTAGAATTCTTGCTGAGCATGTGCAGGGCTCAGCATTCATCTCCAGCATTATCTGTCAATCAGAAACAAATACATAACAAAGAAAGTTCTTTATCTATACGGAATTTTCAGTTTTAATAAACTGACCATTATACCTTTCTCATGGTGGTTGTAGGAAGATAAGTTCCTGCTATGGGTATCAACCAGAAGTGTGATGTCAAATTGAATGTTATTCTGCATGAGTTCATTCACTTTAATATCTTTAATTCTATATTGCTATTAAGAGATGCTGGCAGAAAATTTTTATTTCTTGGTAATTATATTCTAGTATAGTTTGAATGAAATCATTCATTATATTCTTAATAATCATCCTTTATTTTGTGCAATGTAGGGTATCTGTTTGCTAATCATTAGTCTGATATTCATTTCAGGTCTTTTTGAGATAATCTAAATGAAATTACAAATAACTTATCTCATATTGATATCTCTGCTCGGCTTCAGAGAAGCCAGACCTTATTATTTCATTTTGATCTTGGATTCCAGTTGTTCATTACTTTCAGTAAAATTGATTAACTCAAAAAACTTTATTAAAATACCTGCACAGTGATTTCAATGAAGTGCTGAAACCCTTGAGAAAGTGATTGTGGGCATCACCAGCCAAGAGCAGAAGGCTAGATGGTTGGTGGAATCAGATTGAAGAGTCAAATACACAGTGGGCAATTGAAAGGAAGTATTAACTTTGCACATATTAGAAAAGGTCAATTGTCTTTAGGCACTGAAACTCACTGAGGTTGGGTAGATGTGGCGAGCAATAGATAGGAGAAACAAAATACCTTATAAATGTCTTCCATCTGTGACTATATCAGGTTGAGGATTTTTCTCTGTGCTACAAACTACATATGCAGACACAACCCAGGGGTTAGAGAACACATGGAATGATGAGTCATAAATCAAGGAGAAAAGAACTAGATCTGTGATTATAAACTGTGATGTTTGCTGTGAAATATAAGAGGGACCTATGATATAAAATGAGGATGTCTATATGATTTAATAAACACATTATTGCTTGGTGGTGTGGAACCTACCTTCTAGAGTCTGCTGAGACTTTGGCTTTCTCACTTTCAAATTCTGAGACAATGAATAAATGATCTAATTTCTTATGCATCACTTGTCATCCATGTAGTGAAAATAATATAGGATTTGTTTCCTTGCAGCATAAACATCCTTCGCTCTTGTAATTTGAAAAAAATTAATATGTAAATGTATGCCAACTTTTAGAGCAGTGACTGAGAAGAGAGTATTATTCTTAACAAATATTAGTTATTTTAATTTGAATGATCTGGGATGGCTTCTGTAATGGACTGAAATGTGCTTTTTAATGATGTGTCTAGAAATATTGTTTTATTAATCTGTACTTATCGGGATGAAGTCCACAACATATAACAAAGTTTTAAGCCCAATGTTTCTTTGTTAATTATACAAAAGCATCACTTTTGTATACTTCTAGTCAATGATGCACAATCAATTTAAATGAAGACATTATTTATTTATCTATTTAAATATTTTGTCATCCTGAGGATGAAACCTGGGGTGAGCACTGTATCATGGGGATGTATTTCCAGATGCCATTGTTTTGTCTTCCATTCTTATAAGTCAGTCTCACTGAGAAAACTAATTGTATCTGTTTTTTTTTTTGTCTCAAGTGTCTTTACTTATCAGTAAAGGATGGAAAGAGTGTTATGATTCTCTTGTATCTAATACAGATAATTATTCTCCAAAGCACTAATTGATTTATCATATTTAATTGAGAGTATGGAAATTTGACCCACAAGGAAAGTGTCTACCTTTGAAAGTATACACAAAATGCAAAATTTCAAGACTGCCCCCTTCCCCAAAGTAATAGGTAAGAGGCTTGGGAAGCATTCCTTTGAAATTCACAGAAATCTGGAGTTTGATTCAAGGTGCTGAGCAATTAGAATAATTTTTCTTCAATTTTTCTTCGGCTAAGAAGCTTTGCATATTGATAACCTCAGGTGAGTTTTTCTTAGCATCTCCCACTCTGCACACTGTATAATTGAAGGACTAATTTTCTCCCATGCTAGACTTTCTTCTTGAATAGTTCTCAGCCTGGCAGATCCTTCTGGTGTGCACACTAGAGAGACACATGACTTTCTAGGCTGCCCTGTGCAGTTCATATGCGACAGTGTCTTTGCTGGCAAGACCATGAATGCCCCAGAGAGGGGGGCTTGCCTTTGTGAAGGTCCTCTCTGTGCTCCAGGGAGTCTTCATGTAAATTTCCCCAGACACTCAGCTGACAGTGTTCATTTGCAATCTACCTACAAGTCCTTTCCTTTGAGGGTCTCAGAATGTGTATGTTTGTTTTCTTGGATTTTGATTTCACATACTTTAAACATCCATAGAAGCCAGAGCTTGTACAGATCACCTGTGCAAAGGCAAGCATTTTCAATACATGTGTGTATGGTTGGTTAATTTATTTATTGATATCAATTGTAAGACAAATTTGAGTCTTCCAATAGAATATGCTTAGTAACTTCGGAGAAAAATAAAGGAAAGACATTCACATGTTGCATGTCGTTTCCAGAAACAAGAAGCCATACACACCTTCCACTTAATATCTGTCACTTGATAAGACACACATACAGAATATGTTATAAGAACAGTTGACTTAAACATGCTGATGCCTAATGAACTCTTTTCAGACTGAATGGGCAGTCTCTTAAATAAGACTCAATAAAGGCATTTATTGACAACAGTATTGTTTGTACTTTTAATCACAGTGATTATCAGTAGAAGTTAATTTACTGCCTTTTTCCCATTGAAGTTAAAGGTAAAAAAATAACCAACAGAATTGAAATTGACATTAATCATAGAATATATACAATCTTCTTTATCTTTCCACCTAACTTTCTTATCTTTCTCTTCCTGCTTTATATTTTCTATTGAGAATTTTATTTTGAGATCAGTATCTAAGATGTGATTTATAAAGAGGAAATTTTAATAACTGTCAAAATTCTGACCAGAAACATTATTTATGTAAACACTGAGACAGAGATGGGCAGGCAGATGAGCAATATTGGGACCCAAAGGAATGTTCACTGTCTTGTATTAATAAGAGTAAAACCAGGTCTTGTGTTCCAGAGGCAGGTAACTGAAAGTGGTACCCTTGGATCTGGACAAGATGTGTTGGGCTAGGAACCACTTTTGATTCAGCAGCCCAGATGGACATGTGGAGTAATAAAGATTTGTTGAGTACAGTAGAGGGAAAAAATGAGAGAGGGGTAAAAATGTTGAGAATATTTTTAAGAAATTGATAGCTGGGATAGGCCATGAAATGTTAATTGTGTGATGGGAAATGAGGATATGGACTAAGTGAGCAAGTGGTTGAATCAATGGATTATAAACCTTGCATCAATGGGATACCAGTAATTAGACTGAACTTAAAGGCAGAGAATAATGGTAAAAGATAGGGATGCCTGAATCTAAGATGATAATAAGTATCTACATATATGTAATAAAAGCCTTAGTGTATAACCAAAAGTCTTAGTGAAGGGGAAAGTTAATAAAAGCACGAAATAAAATTAAATATCAATACAGTTCAATAATCATTTACATGTACATTAAAATTATTAAGATGGACAAGATTAATATGGAGAATTTATAGGGAACCTGAGGTTGAATCTTCAGTGTTTTGGTTTTACCTTGATGTGTCCACAAAGTCTCATGTGCTCAGAGGTTGAGTTTTTGTCTCATTGACAAAGAAGTGACTAAGACATATTTTGGTATTGAGAATGGGGTTGGTACTATGATATTACCTGACCAGGTGATTCAGAAGCCTTTAGGCAAGTTTAAAATGTTTAAAGATTCTAGCTATAGAAGCTCTAGAATGCCATAAACTGAGTTTAATAGGAGTTTCTGATTGGTGCTCATATGAACACACCGCTGATCAGAAGGCAGATAGTAAAGGTCTGATTCAGGAGTTTTCAGTAAGGAACAAGATATCACCAGCAGTGGAACTCTAAGACATGCGTGTTATGCTCTGGGAAATATTCTGTCTGTAGTTTGCTCATCTCCTGAAACTGCAAAAGGCTGGGACCTAAGGCAATGGATCACTCAATCTGATGGAGGAAATTTCAGTACCCTAATATTCACACTGTAGCATGGATCGTGCTTGCAGCCTTCAGTGAGATTTCCAGTGAAAAGCAGAGAAAAGAGCACATTTAATTTTTTTTAAAATTTTCACCAGAAAGGAAGTGCCTACAAATTTAGGGCCCACAGAACCTTGGTTGCTGAAAGATTAGCATTAAAATGAAGTTGTGTACTTTTTTGCAGGAAAATAGCAAGGATGCCTTGAGGTTATGCAAGGAATCAACAAGATGCCACCCTTCTAAGGCTAAAAGGTACAAAGGTGAAAGACTGTTTGAGAAGATAGTCCCAGAGTATGCCATCTGAGAAAGGTCAAGAGACTGTTTAGGAAATCAGTCCTTTATGATTCAGTTTACCACCCTTTATTATCCAGGTCTGCAGAGATAATTTCATCCATAATCCAAGGTCTTGACAACTGTTCAAACTGGAAGCACACTTTGGAGTCATCCATGTCTTGGTGGTGGCTTTATTGACATGCAGCAGGCAAGAGTTATGAGCTCATGTAAGCTTCCATGAAGATTTCCAGAAAAGACCTGGGAGTTCAGGTCCAGCGCCCCCCTGAAAAGACAGTGTTTGAAACTACAAGTGAAGCCAAAAGAGCTAGGAAGACACCCTTGGTTGCAGAAGCCAGAAACATGGACACTGGCTGAGCAAGGAGCCTACAGTGAGCACAGGCACCCAAAGAGAGAGTTCATGGTTCTCTGGCAGGCAGAGCCATAGGAGCCAGGCTACCCAACTCACAGTCGTCTTACCAAATCATATTTCAAATCCTGGACACAGAATCACCATATCTAATTTTGCCCTGCCTGGGCAGCATTGGTTTAGCTCTTTTTCTTTCTTCATACCTATTTCTCCATTTTGAAATGGAAATGTTTACCTTGTGTTATTGTATATCACCAATATTCATTTATTTATTTATTAAGAGGTTATAGCTAAGAGTTTGTTTCAATTGCCAGAGGATAATTTTCTTGGAGTTTTCAAGAATGCCAGGATCTTTAATTCTGGGGCAACTCACAGAGATCAACACCATCCTATATGGTGTCAATATGTCCGTATGTCACCATCCTATGCACCACAAAATGGAAATTTAAGAGTCATTAAATTTTCTGGTTGTTTTGATCTTAACTTTCTTGTCCTTTAAATTTGTGGGAAATATAAGTTGTAACAACTCGTAACAGTGAGAAAACATTCATTACATCTTGATGTAGTTATGTACAAATTCATAGCAGTCTTTTGTCAAGTCACTATCTCATCCCTAGGACAAATGTCGATACCACAACTGGGAGGAGACCATGGTAAGTTTGTTCCAAGTCAATAAACAGCACAGCAGGAGACATAGTGGAAGGAAACATAGTGAGGAGAAGAAAACCATGGAGGAATATACATACTTCATCCAGGTTAGGCCCCAGGGACCTACTTCGTCTGAACAAGCTCTGCCACTCAACACTAAGACACTGAGTAATCAATAATCCAATAACCTTCTATAAGTGTCATCTGACACATAGGTTCTAAAGGCCACCCAGGTGCAAAGCTGGCCCCCCAAAAGGCTCATGTACAGCCCTTTATGCAAAATGCCATGCTCGTATATTTGTTTTGGTTCACTTTAATAAAATACTTGGATATATGTAATGTCATAGAAATGTTTGCTTTGGCTCACTGTTCAGTTATAAGGATAAAGGAATGAAATTTTTTTGGAAATTCTGATAACTTTTTGCTAGCACAGAGAACAGGATTATTAAATATTGCTATCATTTAGATTTGGAGTCTTGCCAAAAGCCAATATTTTTGAATGGCTTCTTTCCTAGTTTGAGTCCATTGACTGAACACTGAAATGCCAAATGGTTAGGACTAGTGAGAAATCTAGTTAATGTGAACATGCCCCACAAGGTATCTTTGGGATCCTAGTTTTTTACTCTGAATTTTGCTTCTCAATCTACAAATCAACCATTTTGTATGGCATCCACATCTGCCATGATCTACCATTGCACATCTAAAGCAAGGAGGTTGTTATGGCTTGTATCAACACATCTGCTCAACATGCACTCATGGATGGGGCTTTTCAGAGATGCCTGGATCATAGTTCATAATCCTGGAATTAAGGGTGTACAGTTCTAGAGTAGTCCATTAATTTTTTTAGAATAATTATAGGATGGATAATGGAAGTCCCACCCTACATGTGGATGGCACCATACAAAAGGCTGGTAGCCTATATGGCATAAAAGGGATAGGGCAGCTTGATGCTGCTGCTTGCTGCAGGCATTGCCTATGTGCTCCACCATGGACTATTTCTCCTCTGTATTGCCCCTCTGACACGCCATCTTGCCTCGAAACCAGCCAACTATGGACTAAAACCTCTGCAAACTATGAGCCCACATTAACCTTTCATCCTTTATCTTTGGGTATTGGATGTTCAGAGGGACAGGATTGGCTTGCTGGAAATTAACAGAGGTGACTTTATGATTCAGTAGGCTGAAGACTCAGCCAGGAAGAGGGACTGCTTGGGACCAGAGTCCATAGCTTATGGAGACCCTTTCTAACTCCCTGTGCATCAGAGAAGGGGACAGAATCCCCTAAAACACACTCCAAATTTTTACTTCATTCTCACTCAATGGAAAATGGTGGAAGTACTCAAGAGCTATGTTTTATGTACAAAATTCAGAGCTCGCTTTATCATTTAGAAACTTATAATTTATTATTCAATCTATTGGATTTACAAATATAAAATCCTAATTCTTCCTTAAGCTTTTAAATTCAGGCTTCCCTAATGTCCATATTTTATAAATAAGGATAGCAAACTGTAACTCTCACTTCCGAGGGAAGAGGGAGACACTTATTTGTTTGGTCTGATGTTACAAATGTTCTGTTGTCACTAGCACCACCTATTGTATAAAAACACCCAGTGATCAGTGCAATAAAAATGCATGAAGCTTCATCTATTTTTTCTGTTCTTCCAACTATACACTACAAGGGGAGACAGGTACTACACAAGCAAAAGTGTAAGGCATCATTGAAAGGAGCATAATACAGTGCTATAGAAACATGTATGGTAATTTGCAATGGCTTTGGAAATTGATGTGTGGGCTATGCAACATTAAAGGTTGTGTGCTAACTAGCAAAAGATTGAAATGTATTCAGCAGACACTGTTTCCCTGAGGCCCCATGACAGACTCCATACACCTGCTACTCTGGATGGCCGTTGAATTGCCTCATCTTGCTGGTCCTGTGGTCTCAGTCACTTAAACCCTGGATCTTATGCATGCTAGAGTGGTAAGAGTTGCTGCATTACAAAACAGTGAAAGCCCCAAACCATATTGTGCCTCAGAACAAAATCAGTTCAGATGCGAATGTGGTAGGAAGTCCTGTAATATCAGCTCTTGAGAAGCTGAGGCAAAAGGAATGCAGTAAGTTCAAGGCCAGCCTGTGTTACACAGTGAATTCCAGATCAGCCTAAATTACAAAGCAATATGCTGAATCAAAAAAAAACAAATAAAAAATCAACTGATGGACTTTGCTGTGCAAAGATGAAGGCACTGCAAACCTAAGCACTAAAATCCATACCCTGATGCTACTACCATTCTGTTGTCACTAGCATGACCTATTATATAGAATTATCCAGTGTATGGCCAGTGCCATAAAACTACATGCAGTTTTGTTTCTTCTGAACTTATTTGTTTTGTTGGCCTTGCATCCACAATATTATTGGAAATATCCTCTAAGTTCTTTTCATTTTTAGATTTTACAAAGAGAAAGCTATCCTTCCATGGGAATGTGAGTATATATTAGAGATACCTGTACAGAAAACATCATATTTTATCCAATGTTACCTTTTTATCAACCATAGAAATATTTGTACCAAGCTTTAGAAATTGATAATCTTTACTCAGGATGTAAAAGAATATTTACATTAGAAAAAATATCACAAGTCTACGTCATACTTGGAAATTGCTAGATATCTATAATCGTTACAAAACTGTACCAAAACTATATAAAAGACAAGTTGCTATTAAGTATTGTGATTTATGGATACAATGTTTTATATCTATATTTCTACCCAAAGCCTCACATTATCTTAGGTGGGACTCTCGAAAGGTGAATGAATCATGGCAGCACTATAGGTAAATGTGATGGCAGGAGGTGGGGCCTGATTGTGAGACATAAGTCACTGGGGGCACGACTTGCAAGGTTGTATCTCCCATTTTGACTCCATATATATATATTTTTTTTTTTCTTTTATGCTGCCATCCTTTGAACCATTTTCCCCTTGTCATTCCTTTCTCTCTTGGTGTTTTCTGCATTACAACCAGGCAAATATGGAGTAATAATACTTTTCATAATGAACCTCTCCTCCTTTAATTTGTGTACATAACAAATTAACCTCAGTCATGAAAAGACAACTAAGATGGATCTTGGTATGAGGAGTGGGGTAATTACTATTATAATACCTTACCATATTGTTAGGAAGCCTGTAAAACTGCTTTTTGGGTGGAGTTTGGAGAGATTAGGAGATGCAAGCCAGAGAAGCCCTATAATTAATTAAGCCAAGCTTGATGAAAGATTCTGGTTGCACCTCAGAATACCATAATGCTAAGAAAAATTCAGGCAGTTAAATGTGAGGCTTAGGAAGTTTCAGTTGGGAATAAGAACTGTACTGCCACTTGGACTCCAGGCCGTGCATTATATTCTGGAAGAAGTTGTATGTACATATGCTTATTTTCTGAGACTTTCCAAGAGACTGAAATTAAGGTGGTTTATTCTTTAATATGGTAGAGAGAACTTCAAGGCAGCCTAATATTCAGATTGTAGTGTGGATGCAGCTTACAGATTTAGTAATAACTGAAGAATGAGAGAAAAGGCTTGTTTTAATTTTTTTCATTTTCACTAAAAAGCAAATGTCTATAAATTTAGGACTCAAGAAAAAGTGGTTGCTGAAAGGATAACACAAAAGCCAAGTACTTTTATGCAGGATGATAGGAAGGATGCTGTAAGGACATGTGATAAACCAGCAAGATGCCACCCTTTAAAAAGTAAATGGTGGAGAAATAAAATTTTTCTTTGAGAAGATAGTTCCAGGGCACTGTACTTAAGAAGGGCTAAAAGGACCACCTGGGGAATTGGTTGTTGTTCATTCAGTTCACTATGCTCAGCCATCTAGGCACATGGAGGCCTTTTAAGTCCTAATCTGAGGAATCTCACTACTGTTCAAATTGGCAGCAGAAGTTGGAGTCATATACAGCCTCCTATTTTAATTGGATGTAGGATGCCAGATTTAGAGAGTCATGGAGTTCCTACCCATATTGCACAAAAAGGCATAGAGGACTGGCAGTGTGTTCATGAGAGGGCACATCGTTGGGTCATCTCCCCGCCCAGCTCCTGCCTTCACTCTGCTTTCTGAGTGCTGTGACTTGAGAACAGCACTTAGCCCCTCTGCCATGATATTTTCTGCATTGGATCCATTGAACTATGGGCTAAAAGCTGGAGTCAAAATAAGCCTCTCCTTATTTAAATTGATGATGTCAGGTTGTTTTTTTTTTTAATCCCAGTGATGAGAAAGTGACTAAGCCAATAGATCCTTTAAATGAAATGTAGATAATAGACAAACTATGAGTCTTCAGACTTTTAGTCAATTATCCAAGGCCATACATTTAGAAAAAAAGGTACCATTCAGTAGGTAAAGTGCATTTCTACTCTTTATAGCATATTAAGCCTATATGATAAGGAAACATTGCTGAACTATTTTAAGGAGATTTTCTTATATGGATAGCCGAAAACATCTGAAGGCAATTTTTTTTTTCCTGGCAGTCATGGGGCGTGCAATTGTTCTGCCACTGAGCTATACTTCTATCCCCAAAGTAAATATTTAGAAACATTTCAATCTTACTGACTCATTGGAAACTTTGTTATACAGATCTAAAAATGAAAATCCACTATCACATTCTACTTATCCATACATTTTGAATTCATTAGTGCCTTGGAACCCTTCCTCTGAATAATAAAACAAATCATTATCATGTTTGCTCTTTTCAATGATTGCATTTCATTCTATGTGAAACCCTTTTTACTATTTTAGCTAGCTTTCCAGGGCTGACTTTGCAGCTCTGACTACCTAACAGAGGTGATAGTTAATTTGGCCCATGGCTTCAGTCCATGCCTGTCTCGCTCCACAGTAGACACATAGCGAGAGAACTCGGCAGAGCAAGGCGGCTTAGTCCATGGCAGTGGGCATGTGGAACAGGGAAGCAGTGCTGAAGCGGGAAGCACAGAAACTAGACCTCCAAGGTCACACCTCTGTGGTCCTTCCAGACACACCCAGAAGTGTGCTTTGCTAATTATCTCATTCTCTCAAGCCCACTAAGTTGATAAGACACCTTAATGGTCACATTGTCCCTCCTAAGTTGCAACATTTTGGGATAAAAAGTCAAGTTTCATGAAAGGAAGCGTGTGCTAGGAACAGAAAAATCATTTCTGATTCAGATCTGTAATGGAATCCCAGGCTGAAAGAATCAACAACACCTGCAGACTGAGCTGATGTTTGAAAGCCTGTCAGTTTCCCACTCTGAAAGTTTCAATTTGAGGAACTTATAAGCTGCCTACCCAGCAGTCAGCTCCACAGACCCCCATCAACAGCGTGCAGACTGCACCCCTGAGTTCCCTGGACTCCCTTATGCATAGCCCACAGTCTGCCCCCCCAGAAGAAAAACCAAACCTGCTCATTTGCACCCTTTCTTAATCTGATGAAAACCTTAAGTCTCTGAGGTCCAGCTGCCTGGTCCTCACATCAGCTGTCCCTTTCACTGTTGTTAGAAGTAATCCTGTCCCAATGGTTAAGGTCATTATTAAGCCATTTCATACACATGCTATTGTAAGTACTGGACAAGCTAAATAATTGCTCTAGAAATTGCCCCTCTGTCTCATAAACCTATACATGTCCAACATGGCTGAACCAAAACCCCATAGTTACTTCACTTATCCCATTGAGATCTTATTTTACTTGTTGTGAGGTCTTTTGGGGGTGCCAATCCTTGCCATAAACAATAAAATTAGATGAGAAATATTTACCAATATACCTGTCCTCTGAATTCTACCTGCTGATGAAAAGGATTTTTATTTATTTATTTATTTATTTATTTATTTATTTATTTATTTTTGGCTATCTCAGGCTGCCTTAAGGGCGGGTCTGGTGTGGCATGTGAAGCTGGGGATTGAACTGCAGTCCCCAGCGCCTGACTGAGTTTGCCCAAGCAAGTGTTTAAACAACTGAGCTAACTGCTAATCCCCCTCTTCCTACTGATGAAGGTTATAATTGAAACTACTTTCCATGGGCTGGGGAGATAGCTCAGTTGAATAAGCACTTGAAGGACCTGAATTCAATCCCCAGCTCCACAAAGAAAAAAGAAAGAAAGAAAGAAAGAAAGAAAGAAAGAAAGAAAGAAAGAAAGAAAGAA
>NDGN011542455.1:10687-20827 GCA_002564285.1 Tympanoctomys barrerae
CAGTGTGCTGCAAAAGGAGCCGAGAAATAGGGCTGTAGCTCTTGGGGCAGACATGAAGATAAGGGGATTTTTTTCCTTCTTTTTCTTTCTCTTTTTTAAGAAAGCAGCTACATCAATTGGTAATATAAACAATCTGGCAAAGAGGAAATAATTAATGTGTAGAATGAGAGAAACTGATTGTTAAAACATTCCTTTTGGGACAAGAGAGGAGATGAGATACAGGGCAAGCACAGTGGCATCAGACCCAAAGAAGACTATAGACATCTCATCCACAGCTGTAGGAGGAAAGTGAAAGTGGACCTGGGTCCAGCAGGAGGCAAGACAGGAAACCTCCTTTAAGATTCTCTGTTAATAAAATAGAGAGCAAGATTATAAACAAAAATTTGGCATGGATGAACAGAAAAAGTTGAAAGTTTCAAAACACTAGAGAAGATTTTTTAAAAAATGGTTTTCTAGGGGGCGGGGAGACAACTCAGTGGAATAAGTGCTTGCCTGGCAAGTCCAAGGTCTTGAGTTTGATCACTAGTACCACCAAAAACCAAACAAAAAAAAAGTTTTAAAAATGATTTTCTAGAATAGTATAAGACTGAATGGGTTAAAGCATGGTCATCAAACTACAGGTTGTGAGCCAAATCCAGCCTACTGCTTACTTTTGAAAATGGTTTGGTTGGAAGACAGCCACAGCCATTCATTTACAGACGGCCTGTCTGAGCCTCCCTCCCTTCTGTAATGGCCAAATTGTAACTGGAAACGCATGACCCCCAAAGTTTAAAATACTTACAGTCTGACCTTTCACAGGAAATCATTCCCAAAACCTTGCCCTGGAAAAGTGAGTTGGATTTTGATTCAATGTTAAGAGATACAAAGTGAGTGGTCATAAACTGTAAGGCAAACTAGAAAACATGAATGGTTTCTGTCTCTGTCTTTGTGTCTCTGTCTGTCTGTGTATCTCTCTCTCTCTCTCTCTCTCTCTCTCTCTCTCTCTCTCTCTCTCTCTGAATAGGGAAAGAAGATTTCTTTCCAGGCTGCTTCCACTGTGTAGAAAGGAAAGATGTTGGAATGAAAAAGGATCAGTGTTGCCTGGCAAACTCAGTAAACGGGGTACACTAAGGACAGGATGAGGAAGCACAAAAGAGAGAGAGAGCAGAGATGGGAACAATAAAACATTGAGTAAAGATATTGGAGGAAGTAGTACAATGATACATCAATAGATTTAAATATCAAATCTTCAGCAAGCACTTAATTGAATTATTAAATGGATGGAGCCCTGAAAGCATTCCTAAATGTTGAATTCTAGGAAAAAAAATAACATTTCATCATACTTGATATGTTTAATTCTAAACACATACTCCCAACACTCATTTCTATACCAATACACACACAAATACATTCATTTAAATTTTTATCATAAAAGATGCATTGTTATTGGTCTACCTAAAAAGACTCTTTTTCGCTTCAGACTGACTTATCCATCATTCTTGCTATTTTTTGAGGCAGTTTTGGAAGTCCTTTATCATGTCTACAGTTGAGCTATGGTAACTACGCCCATGGATGAAGTAGAGTCAAAACATTGACTGTGTGCTATCACTTTGACTTTGGAGAAGGGTCAGAAGTCACATAGTCAGATCTAGTGAATAAAGTAGAAAAGGACACACCCCATAATGTTTTTTAATCTTGTCTTTCTGTTTGATAACATCATAGCAATAGTCACTTTATTTTTGACTGCGTTTCCTAAAGACATAAATGACTTCCAGAACCGTTTTTAGAAAGTGGCAGGGTGGGAAGTATTGGTAAAAAGTTCATGACAATGTGTCTTTTCTTATATTTTTTTTAATTTGAGCATTCACTGTATATTTTGATCATTCTTGTACATTTGTTCATTCATTTAGTCTAGAAATACTTGCCAGGCACTATGCTTTACCTCACAGATACAATGGTATTCTTTAAGGAAATAATCCTTATTCACTCATAGGTTACAGGATGCTACTTGAAATTAAGACTATGGAAATGTCACCATTTGGGGGAATGGAAAGCCAAGTGAATCACTCTAGTAGGTAAGGACACAATGAAGCAAGGAATATTTGCTCCTTGGAAGGAATACCCTGTTGAAATCTCAGCGATCATTTCCAATCTCCTAGAGCAAAGTTTTTCACACGGTGTAGCAATTCAATTTGTGGAGCAAATTTGGAAAGCGTGGCCAAGGAAGAGCTAGTTTCATTTGTCTGGTTTCCAAGAGGTCAGTGAAATTGCATTAGGAAGAAAGAAAATAAAAAAACAGGTAGGAGCAAGGCCACAAGTTTCAATGTGCGTCTTATTAATAACTCAGTCTCCCCAGGGAGCGGCCCCCACTGAAAGACACTGCCCAGGATTGCTAGAGCTGGAATGGCTTAGATGACAGACAGAAAGCAGGAACTGCAGATTGTATTATTTCCCTACACTGTTGGTGAAATGGAACACAGCCTGAGTTATGTGAGGTTTTTCAGTTCTTTCCAAACTAAACACAGTTTGTCAGTTTTTGAAATCATAAAGAATAACCCATCTTCCCACCCTTACCCTTGACCTCACTCCCATAGCTTTTTCTTTGTTAATCATTGTGTCTCTTACATCAAATACTTTAAATGGGGAGAGTGCTGGTCTTCACTGACTTTGTCCATGCCTGCCGTCTTTCCTGATCCACCTTCAAAGTTATGGAAGCATTCCAAGCTGATTAAATGGGTCACAGCCTTTCAGAGAGGCCAAAGCCAGCTGGTTCGAGTCAATTGTATTCCTTTCAATTGGCACACGATAAATGGAGTGTTTTTCTCAAGAGGTTGACTCTACAGTTGATGATTGATGACTTGATATTATGCCTTTTGGGCCAGAGTAACATCTCGCCCTCGGTCGGAGTCCATGAATCTGTCTAGATGCTTAGATTATACGATCTGCCCACCAAAAAACACTGCACACAGGTTTATCTATAACTTCAGTTATACATTTAAGGATGGATTGACTCATTTTTCTGTATGTTCATTTAATTTTCTCTCATTATAAAAATCATGTGTAATAATAGGTGTGTTTGTACTGCTGCTGTGGTTGGGACACTGATAGTGAGGAAACAGAGGTCAAAGGGACAATTGTTTGTCAGAGAACCTAACACACTACTGAGGAGATAGAAAAATAAACAAATAAAAAGTAAGAAGCTGTGAGTGTGACTCAAAGTTTAACATACTTAAGCACTTGCTTAACACCTGTGAGATTGTAGGGTCCAAAAAGACCGTGGAAACAAAAAGAAGAGTAATAGGAGTAAAACAATAGGTGGAACTACCCACTCAGGCCCCACCTCCTGTCCCTCTCTTGGACAGGAGCTTTCTTTCGCTCTGTAAATATATTCTGCTCATAAAAAAAAAGGAATGAAACAATTAAAAAGGGACCTAAAGGAGGGGCATCTAACTCATCCTAGAGAGGTTTCTCTACCTCAGTATTAGTGATATCTATGGGTAAATAATTCTCTGCTGCAGGCATCCTTCTATGTATGACAGAGTTTACATATATAACACCATCCCTGACCTCTACACACTAGGTCCCAGTATCACTTTCTCATGTGACAACCAAAAATGTCTCTGGATATTATTGAATGTCTTTAAAAATGAGTGGGAGACAAAATTCCTTGCCTTTGAGAACCGCTGGACAGTAGCAACCAGGGAGGTTCCATTGAGAAAGTTGATCTTAAAGAACAAGTAGTTCTTTCCTCAATATGCAAAATGAAAAGTATTTTTAAACCCAGGAAGCATCCCATGAAAAATATAGTATAATCAGAGAACTGTAGCTTAATTGTCGAAGCAGTCTGAGAAGTTATCAAAGTGTAGGCCTCAGAGATATCCTGGGCAGAGATAAATCAAAACATTCATAATTGGAAAGGCTTTGGCAGTTCTAAAATAAGCCACATTGTCAGAATTACCTACTCTAATATTAAAAAATAGACATCTGGTTCCACTATTGATGCCTTAGGATTTCTGAGAGAATAACCCAGGAAGGAGCATATTTAAAAGCTCCTAGCTCAAGGAATTTTCAGTCTCATTAATCAAAGTTTGATTTACAGGAAAGAAGCATCATTGTCACTTTGGCACTTGTTAGAAACTTAGAATCTCATTCCAAACTTATGGGAGTGGAGCCTTGAGTTTTGCAAGAACCTCACCTGATTCTCTACATGTTAAAATGAAGAAACTATGCTTTAGTCTATGAAGAACCTTTCAAAATCACAGAACGAATTTCACTAATGACCCCCAGCAAGACACTAGTCGTGTGTTGTCACTGTTTAATTGTATAATTTTTTAAAATAACAAGAATATATAGGAGAACAAGCAAAACAGGGCCACCTTTTTCAAGTTTTCCCCATGTGGTAAGTTGAAGATTTATTGGTAATATAAAACATGGTCAGCTTTCAGAAAATCTTGTGGGAAAGAAGAGAGGTAAAAGTCATTGATCATCAAATAACCTCTTATGACCCCAAATTCAATTCCCTCATAACTCTGCATTTTCTAGGATCACAAACCAATCCTACTATTTTAGAACTAATGAAATACAGGGGAGATTTACTGAATGATGGAAACCTGACAGAAAATAAAAATTAGTTTTAAGGACACTTTCTAATTTTTATTTTTTAAAGAACATAAAACAATAAAAACATTAGAAAGGATACAAAATTTCATTAAACAATATAACAGAAATTCAATAATGGTTGCTGTACTGCATGATGTTATCTTGAAATTAGTTGTTTAGGTTATCAGATATAAAACTGCAAAATTGGTTTAAAAAAGAACAAAACAAAAGCAAAAAGAATAAAAATAAGAATAAGAAAGAATGTAATAAAATCTGAAAGGCACAATAGATAATGTGAAAGGGAAAGAATTTGTTCAATGGAAAGGAAGTACTGGGATGAGGAAAAGGACAAAAGAAGAGGGGAAAAGATATATTTACATATATATGAAGGATAGTTTGGATAATTGCACCACTGACTTTTTTCTGGTCTATTAAAAGAGCAGTTAGCCCATTTTTTTACAATTTATGACTCTATTGTTAGCATATTTTAATTCCATGATAAATTGAAAATTTAACCTACCTACATATAATAAGCAGATACCTACATGTAAAATCAATAATAACAACCTTTTGGGGAACATTTTCAAATTGATCAACACTGTCACATAATCAATAATTTATTATAAAGCCATGTATATCTTTTTGGGTATGTGTGTATTTTAGGGAAGGATCTATAGGGCGTTCAAGGTGTCACTACTAGATCAGACTCATAGTGACCCACCTGCTTACAGTTTTTCAAGAGCTGGGATTACAGGTGCAGTCCACCATGCCCAGTCTCAATTGCTCTCTCAGCACACCTCTGGGACAGGGCTAGCATGGCAGCCCAGGGGATCAATCCCCCTGACCCCTGCACTTGCTTGCAGGCACTTTAATCTGCTAAGCTATTTGGCCAACCCTGTATGCCATTCCACATATCAGACAGCTGTGGTGCTGTGTGGGAGTGGCCAAGATCGCACAGATTATAAGCAAGGGAGTGTGAATGCAATCTTCTATTCTCTGATGTCCTCCTCCATTCTCTCAAGCACTTTGATTTAAGCTTACTTGAAAGAGGAGACATAGTCAAGCTTCAGCATTACTTCTCTACAGTCTTCATCCTGAAATATCTAAGGCATTTTTCCATTTGTAAATCAAATTACTGATCTGCCATATTCTGCTGATTCACTGAGATTGAGTCTATGAAAAAGAGAATATACAAGCAAATCACACAATTATGTAAATATCTGCCAAAATGGTGAAGTGCTTCTACTAAGAAATCTGACTTTCTTCATCGTAAAACAATGAAGAAAACAACTTTCTTCATTACAGTGTTGTTATGATTTGTGTGTAGTTGTCCCCCCAAAACCTTATGCAGTCATGGAGCGGACTTGTAGGGTTTGTGATTAACTCAGGATCTACTAAGATTATGGGTGTGAGTGCTGCTGGGATTATGGACGTGAGTGCTACCCCAGCCTGGGGTGGATAGCCTGAATGCACCATAAGGGAGACAGACTTCCTCTCTGCAGCTATTGTTGCACTGCCCTTACCCTTTTGCTCTTGCTGTTTTGCTGTTTTCCGCTGCCATAAACTTCTGCCCTCTGCCATGTGCCTGTCTACCTTGAAGCCAGCTGAGTATGGACTGAAACCTCCACAAACTGTGAGCTAGATGAACCTTTATTTCCATAATTTTGGGTGTTGGGTATTTGTCCCAGCCATGAGAGAAGAGTAACTGAAACAAATACTTAAAAAGATATATAAAGAAAGATAATTTGTGATCATAAATTTCTGAAAGGACACTTAAGAGAGGCAGGCACAGAGGTGAGTAAAATCTCATGCCTAGGTTTGTATCCAGGATCACACACACACACACACACACACACACACACACACACACACACATTTCCTAGTCTCCTCATTTCCGGCAGTATTTCCGTGTTCTGCCCCTTGGCTGCCATGTATGTGCAGTTTGGTTCTGTCATGAATTTCTTCACTACTTCTGCCTTGCAAAGAACTCATTATGGGTTGAATCCCCCAGACAATGAGCCAAATAAAACTCCGTTGTTTAAGTTGTTAGAGGCAAGAGAGCATAAGTGTTATAAGAGTAACAGGAGATTTTAATATATAATATATTCATCCAGGGTAGATAAAGAGAAGAAGAAAGAGAAAACAATGATAAAAGTGTGAATGAGAGAACTAGAAAGGTCATAGACAAGGTATAATTGTTAACATTCACATCTACAATTTAAAAGAAGAGAATATTAATTGGCTCAATATTCAGAGGATGTAGTCAATGCTTGGATGGCTCCAATTAAAAAACATGGAAACATCACATGACAGAATAAAGATTCCCAGTTCATGGCAGATAGAAACCAGAATAGAGAAACAGTCTAGGAGGGATCTATCGTACTCAAGGTCTTGCTTCCATGCATGACCTGCCCAGACCCAGCAAAAGCATGAGTGACCAACATACGAGGAATTCCTTATCCCATGAGGTCGGTGACTCATGATTAACTTTCAGCATCCACCCGTGCCATCCTCACACCCAAACACACCTCCCTAAATCATACCTAATCTCCATTTAGAGTAGTAAATTCATAATTATACCTAAACGTAATATAACTAGCTCTCATATAAGCAGAAACATAATATCACTTTTACAAAGGTTTAATGGTTCCAGGGTCAGTGAGATAGCTCAGCAGACTCGGCGCCTTCACAGGCAAGTGCAGGGACCAGAGTTCAATCCCCTGTACCGCACGCTGTGTCAGCCTGGACCCTGGATGCACTGAGCCAGTGACAGAGTCCTGGTGTGGTAGTACATGCCTGTATTCCTAGCATTGCAGAGGCTGAAAACAGGCTGATCACTATAAGTCAAAGCTGCATAGTGAGACCCTGTACCAAATACATAATTTTTTAAAAGAAGGTTTTAACGATTCCATCATTTTTCAAAAGTCCAAGCCTAAGTCTCTTCTGAGACACAAGAAAATTCTTAGCTATGAACCTCTGTAACAAATTAGAATGTTATACAATCCCACAGTACAATGTCACAGGATAAGGACTGCTATTTTAGAAATGAAGGATTAGGGTCATAGAAAAGAATTGGACCAGACCAAGATTACAAGCCATGAGGGCAAATATTGAACTCCATAGTATGATTTCCAGTATCCGGGTCATATGTTGGTAAAAGGTGAGCATCACAGAGCGTGACGGGCCCCACCTCTATGGCCTTGCCTGATAACATACACAAGGCCTCTGGCAAGCTGACTGTACTCAGCACTCTCCTTTTTCCTCTGTTGACTTTTCACATCCCTAGTGTCCCTGCCTTCCTGGAGTTTCCATTGCACTTTCAGCTTCACTCCCACCGCTTCATGCATTTTCATCTCAGGGGCTCTGGCCTGACTTCTCAGGCATTCTTTGGACATCTGAGTAGAAGCCTCCCTGACCTGGGGACCTTCCTGCACTGTGCATGCCAGCAAACCCAACATCATATGAACAATTCCAAGATCTGCTGGCAGCAGAAGCTTTAGCTATACCCCATGGACCATGGCTGTGGCCACTTTTGAGTTTCAACAGGTAGCTCAACATGTGAAGCAAATCCCCAGAAACCAGTTCCCTAAGAGTCTTTTCTCAAGCAAGATCCCAGGGATGCTTGTGTCAATGAAAGGTTAATATTTTTGCACCTTTGAGCCTGCTATCTGTGGGATCTTTTGCCCTTAATCTCAGTCTCCTGCAGTCTCAGGACATGAGTAAAATGAAGACAAACTTTCTCCTAGAGTGCAACACACACACACACACACACACACACACATACACACACACACACCTTCTATTCCAATTGCCAATCAAGTCTTCATTCTAAATTGAAACATCCTGAAGCTGCCTTTTACATCTGAATTTTCCAGCAGCATTCTGATCTAATGCTGATCAGAATCACCCATCAAGATCTTTTTTATAGTATTTTGAATCTTCTTTACAAACTTTTCCAAAATCTTTCTGTAATTAAATGCCTTTTAAACCCTATGGTCAGATATAGTCATAGCAGTGAGTTCGCTTCCCTTATGCCAGTTTTCTGTATCAGTCTGATTTCTGGGATATAACACCTGACTCTAACAACTTAAACAAGAGAGTTTTATTTGGCTCATTGTTCAGGGGATTCAACAATTCAATAATTCACTTGTTTCCAAGGGAGAAATCATGCAGAAATTCATGACAGAAACAAACTACCCAGTTCATGGCATCCAAAGAGCAGAACATGGAAATATTGCCAGAAATGAGGAAACTAGGGAACACAAATAATTCCTAAGGCCACGCTTCCACAAACCACCCAGACACACCCAGGTAAGTATTCTACTGCTAGGCATTTCTTCATGCAATGATGACAAATCAAGATTGACAGCTTGAACCACTGGAGTTGCATGCATGACTACACCATTAAAGTTTGTACCCCTGATGGAATGGTCCCATGCCACAATGGAAGAGTCACATCTGTGTCACCTATGATTCAGAGCCAACCAGCAGTGAGATATATAAATTACACACCCATTGTAAATGTGTTAATGGTCACAAAAGAGTAATCTAACAACACTGCTACCGTTAATATGCTACATAAAATAATAGAAAATAATATGTAGAGAATGTTGTGCATGCTAATTGATTTTTACAATAATTATTTTCATACTCCCAACAATTCCATGAAGTATGCGAAATTATCTCCGTTTTGCAAATGAGGACACTGAAGTACAAAGATTAATTTATCCAAGATGAAAGACTTAGTAAGTAATCATGGCAGGATACATAGTTGGTTACTACCACTGCTACCAGATTACTCCCCTCATGTCTTTGGTATGTGTGTATTTAAATTTTTCTCCCCTCATTTATCACCATGAGAAAAAAATTCTTACTTCTTTTAGCCTTTTCTAACACCACTACATGGAGTGAAGCAATGGCAAACAATATTTCTGATAGCTTCCGTGTGAGGATGAAAATGCCAGTTTCTTTTTTGCTGAAGGAAATCCTTAAAGTAATATTTCCTCTCACTCTTCTAACTTTGCAGTTGAGGGCAGGGATCAAAGAAGTCAGTCTATTCTAAGGAAGTCTAGGTGGGCCACCTGTACCTTATTTCCCCAAGACATTCTCTGCCTACTCCAGCACCCCTGTCTAGATGCTCAGTGGACATCTTCCAGCTCAGGCGAAGAACACAGCCCGTACCTGCAAGGTAGCTGCTGCTCCTGCTGTTTGACAATGAATGACCTGACTGCCACAGCATGCACGTCTGTAGTGACAACTAGATTTCTTGGGGTCCAGATGTGTTGGAAAGGTATCCCTTCTTCTCATGACACCCAACCATGCTACCTGGCTGCACATGCTGAGTGACAGACACTATCACTCCTTGTGACTAAGCCATCGTGAAAGCCTCCGAGGGCAGGGACGGCCTCTTTGTTGATTTCAGAACATTTCTGGATTTTTTTTCTTTGTAGGAAAATTATAATTACAGGCATTTCTGCTCTCTCTTTCCTTTTGTGTCATCTATACAAAGATTCGTATCAAAAATCACTTTCAGTTAATTGCTGGAACAAGTTCAATTTCATA
>NDGN011542457.1:0-10752 GCA_002564285.1 Tympanoctomys barrerae
GTAACGTCCAAGATTTGCTTGTTTAGAAGTGGTACATCTGATTTTTCTGCAACCAACGATTCTACTCTCCAGGAAACACTCAAAATAGACTCAAAATCATTGAAATTCAAGCTAAGAAATTGATTTATTTGAAAACTTTACAAAGTCTACCTAGCCCTTTATGTCTAGTTCATGAAAAGACAGCTAACTGTTTCCTCCCTTGAATAGCCAGTGCATAAACTCAGTGTTAATTTCAGGTATTTGTAATCTAGTAATGCATTTGACCAAGCTTCAGGTAGTCTATGCACAGACTCACTACCTGTGGTTCCAACCCTTACATGACTTGTCTTTTAAGCCCTAATACTACAACCTGACACAGATTATCTCTTAAGGGTAGAGCATATGTACAGCATATGCATCACCATGCTCATAGTTTATCTCATAAGCCCAGTATTGTACAAGCATTCATTTTGGTATCTAATCTTACTTTTTCTCAGTCCTCTTCACTTCTGAAGAAAATGCTGAAATTCTGCATTGGACCTAAGATTTGTGCTATAAATAACATTGTAGAGGAGGGCAAGACTATGTGCGCCAAGAAAATAAAAACCTGGAGATATTTCAATAAAACATAAATTGAGTATAGACAATACCAAAAGGTAACAAAATGATTTAAAACATGTAGGCATTTATACTATTTTGATTCATTTATTCACAGGGCGCCAAAGAAAGAGCACTACAAAGTATGCAAGATTACACAATCTAAGAAGGCTGTAGGGAGGTATGCACCTTCCTCTCTCACAAATGAGAAGTCATGGAAAAAACAAAGTGAAACCCTAACTAAGCCTCTTGCATGCACTTTTAAGAGAACTCAGTGTCTGCGTCACTCTGATAGTGCTCAGAATGTATGTGATCAATAAAGGGTAGTCTCACTTTTAGCATCAGTATTATTGTCTGAAACTCACATAAGTTAAAGAACTTGTCTCATTTTATACAAGTTCAATATGGTAGGATGTAAAACATAGCAGTAAGACTTCAAACCCTTGTTGCCTACAGACATTGTAAGTTAAACAGCATCAACTTTGCTGAGCTATTCTTGATTTTATATATTTAAAGGGATTATATACAATTGATCAATAAAGATTAAATGTAGCTTGGAAACCCATTCTTTAATATCATATTTGTGTTTTTACCAATATTGATGTTTTGGAGGTATTCCCAATGTTCCATGAAAAATTCCTGAATAACACAGCTGTGAATGATTTTCCTTGTAGCTGTAGTACTACTGTGTTCATGAATTTGAGTATTGTCTTAAACATTTTATTTTTCATTTCTTTACTTAAGAGTGTAAGAATCTGCATTCCGTGCATATTTCATAAAATAAAAGACTAACCATCAGTGTGAAATGTCTTTGTGGTCTTATGCCTTATCTGAAATTATCAATGTGGACTTTGCATTCTATTCTGTAATGTATCATTGCTTGTTTTAATAAAATCTGTTTTAAATTATTTACTATCTGGAAAAATTCTCCCCGTGTTTTGGCTTATGGATACGGTTCTATTGCTTTGAGTGTATCATGGGAAATAAAAACATTTACAGTTTCCCATGCAGTTGTTGACTGAGATTACTGTGTCCCTTGAAACAATTTCTGCTAAATAAATTGATTTGTGAATAGCTCGTAATCATTTGGGTGAGCACTATATTAAGGTGTTATCTTGATATTGACTTTTATATTGTGCTTATTTCATATAAAAGAATAATGATTCCAGCTTAAATTTGAAAACCCAGACCTGCTCACCTTTTCCAGTAAAACACTTCATACATGTATAGGTTACAATTTATATGCATATGTGGCTAAGACATTTTATACATGTGGAGATAAGCAGATTTTCAAAATCATTTTCCTGGGTCATCATGATGTAATCTAAGTGGTGGCCATATGCGATGACTCATATGTGATTTAAATGTAGTGTGTTGGAATCTTGGTCTGCAGTGTGGTAATGTGTTATAAGACCATTGGGAAGTCACCTGGGTGATCTCTTCCTTTCTCATGCACTTTCTTTGTTGCAATGTTATCTATCCTCTCCGCTAATGTGTTCATCAAGGTCCAATCTATGCCAATACCTTGTCTTTGAAAATCACAGTGTGCACTGAATAAACCTCTTCTCTTCGTAAAGTTAACTGACCTTTGGTATTTTGTTATAATAATGATTCAAACTGCCTCTCTGTTTGAGAGACATCTCGTAGTACTGATGTTATAATCATAGAAGAAGAAGCTGGCCCCATGCCAGAACAGGACATGACTAGGACAACTGAGAAGAAATACAAGTAATTATTGAAAATTAAGACCTAAAATTTTTATTATTACCTGAATCAAAGATGAAAATATAGTATGATTAATATCCCAAGATTCCTAAACTCAACAAGCCTGAAGCTTAAAATACAACTAAGAGAGTTGAGATGGGGACAAATTTCTTTACCATGAAAGTTGTTTTCAGAGGACATAAGTAAAAGTGAAATACACTAATGGCATTAGTGGATCAAAGCTGTCTTTATGCCTCTCACAGATAAGAAAGGTGTATAGTTTAGAGACTGTTTCAAAGGTGAAGTCATCTAAGAAATCTCAAATTAGAATTATTACTATGCTGAGCTATCATTTAGCCCATGCTGAAATTGAAATCATACTTACTTAAGTAATGAAAACTCACTATTGTGTAAGCGATCAATTATTTTTTACTTATGTTTTGTTTTCCTGCTCATTTCATTGACATTTTCAAGGATAAAACTATAAGTCATGGTCCCTCCTGCCCTTCCTATGCATGGTATTGCAGGGAAGAAAGTGTCCACATTTTATTGTGTATGATCAGTTGCTCATGTTCACCCTTCATTTCCTAAGGTATGCTACAAAGGACTGACTTAACGTAAATACATCCCTTTTTAATGATAAGCCTTCTCAATTATAACAGCTTAATTACATGGGCAAAATTATATCTTTAAACTTTTAACTTTCAAGTCCCATTAGGACCAGCACACAAAAAGAGAAAAATATGTAAGTAAATGTCAATAACAGGTAATGTGTGTGTGTGTGTGCGCGCGCGCGCGCACGTGCACACACATGCCTGTGCACATGCAGTGTGCCTGCTTATGTGAAGTCATACTAGTTCAATTTATTTCTGAATAATCGAAAACAGATTGGGTGTGTGGAAAATTAATTAATTAAGATGAAGAGGGCTGCAATTATCAGAGAATTCTGACCTATCTTTCAGTGTGTCAGAGAAATTCTCAATATAGAAACTAAAGGTGAAACAGATATTAAAAAGTTAATGAAAAGTAGTGCAGAATTTGGATGGGGTGGGGACAGTTTATGGAAATGAATTGTTTCACGCAGAAATTTTCAGTTTCTTCTTCTCTGATCTTTTTGAAATTCGTCTTGACAAAAGGATTGAAAAATAGACATAACTATATCTATCTATCTATCTATCTATCTATCTATCTATCTTGTTATCTATTTGTCCTCTTCAACAGTGATGATAGATGCTCTTCTGGTTGCATTTATTGCTGTGCATTAGAGAAATATTGCACATTTAGTTAGCTAATAAGTCTAATTTCTCCTTGAGATTATACACTTTTAGAAGCTTTATGGACATTCTTTTTTGGGGGACTTTCCACTGACTCTAAAGTCAGTTTATCTGGCTAAAAAACAAACAAGCAAAAAAATGTTATGTCATAAATACTTATGACATTGTGTTATGTTTATAAACTATCCTGGAGAAAATCTTTATGTTGATCTCTTCTATTGAAGCACAGAATGATTTTCCATTTATTCAAACGTAACATTCAGTGAGTGACAATTACTTGATGGCTCTTTGTCACCTGCGATCAAAGAAACAAAAGTCATTTATTATATGCTTATATAAAACTGTGGATTTTAGAATCTATAGGACAAATTTAATTTGCTTTAATTCTTTGATTAGAAAGAATTAAAATCAAATCCCACAAGAGTTTGCTTAAGGCAACAGGTTTGATGTCAGATGTAAGACAAAATTTATTTCTTAACAACTTCCCTCCATTGACAATCTTATAAGAGAGTCTAAAGAAATATGCACTGCATATGTTTTATTTTACATATCTTTCATTGGAATATGAGATCAATATAATATTTACAGTGTCTGTTTGTTATAAATTCTTGAAATTTTGAATATAAGTAATTTTAAGATATATTCCTCTCTAGCGCACATCAGTTGACAGTGTTTTTTGATGCCTTGTTCAACTCTGTGTTTCAACAGAATGTGACCATTAGTGGACATCTACTATAATGTTTCCCCATTGGAGTCCTATGTGTTACAATTTGCTGAGAGAGAGGGAGGGGTGTTTCTACCCTTAGATGTTATTTCAGATTCATCCCTCCTTATCCATATTAAAACTTATATGATCTCTGGTTTGTGTTTTTTGCCCTGTCACTAAAACTACTGTTAAAGAAAAGGTTGCCAATGGCTCCAATGCTGTTTACTCGCATTGTCCATGGGGACCGAAGGGGGCCTGATTCGCAGGTAGCATGCGGAATGGCCCACAAAGATTCATATGTTCAAAATTTGGTCTCCAGCTGATGGTGCTATTGAGACATGGCCAAAGCTAGAAGATGGGGAAAGTTGGAGGATGTAGGTCATTGGCCTTTTTTGTATTTTGCCCTTGGTCTTTGGATTTTCCTGACTCTTTGCTTCCAACTACCATGAGATAGAGAGCTTTCCTCTGCCATGCAGGCCTGCCATAGTAAGAGGCCCCAGCATAGGCCCAAAAGCCACCAGGCCGGCTAGCATTCAATGAAACCTTCAAAACCATTAGCCAAAATAAAATCTTCCTCCCTGTAAGATGATTTCTCAAATATTTTGTCACATCTATGGAAAACTAATACAGCCCTGACCACAGCTCATCCCACTTTCAGTTCCTCTCATCCACTGTCCAAAGCTATTTTGATCACCTTAAAAGGGTCTAGAACACACCAAGCTGTTGTCTGTTGCTTTAGCTTTTTTCTTTTATTTATTTTGTTTTGAAAAGTAAAAACAAATAGCAGAAACAAAGACAGAAATAGGACAACATATAGCAGTACATATGTTAGATTTTTAAAATGAGAAAAGCTAATTGACAATGATTATTATATTATCTATTTTTATCATCAGATCTGTTGCTCATATTAACAGAAATAGTCATACAAATTAGACAAATAATTATTAGTGCTTACTTTCAAGAAACCTTAATTTTTTCTATTTTCTTGTGTTCTTTACTTTTTCAGCATTTTATTTTTATTTTGAAGTATAAAATAGAAGGAAAAACAAATAGAAAAAAGAGAGAAGCAGGGTAACATACAACAACACATATGTCACAGATTTTCAAAACAGGAACAGCTAATTAACAATGGTTGTTATCTATTGTTATCATCAAATCTGTTGCTCAGATTAACAGACATAGCTATACAAGATTGGGGAAATTTTTTTTTTTTTTTTGGAAAATCGACTATCTTTATTTAAGAAAAATGACCATCAAAATAGATTCACTAAATTTATTTTAAAAATCATAAAACATTTCTTACAAAAGAGCATCCCATGCTGCACACTGCTCTATACAGAAGCCAGGGATGTGTGCACTATTACTACTTTCCCCTCGTCCCATCCCCCGAATGCTTACAGTGAACACACAAAGCAAGGTGTTCGCAATAATTACAGGAAGGTGGGAAATGTTTTTAAACCACTAACAATGAACAAAAAATAAAATCCACTCACTCTGCTGCTGTTTTAAAATTTCAATGTTCGTTTTTGCACGCCCTCCCCCGGAACGCTGTTTGTAAGGAACTAAAACATTACATCTGGAGAATATCAATGATTTACACCTCAAATGCAGAATACCTATGGAGCAGAAGAATATTGGCTTTTTAAACAGAATAAGATAAAAAAAAATAAAGGCAGGACTTCTTCAGTTCTTCATAGTGTTAGAAAAACTTTCCGGAATACTGCTTCACACTATAAAAAAGAAAACAAATATTTTGCATTAGAATCCTTCCAAATCTGTACTGCTTCACATTGCTCTGCAGCAAATACTGTGTATTCCGTATCTGTGTTCCTGTAATGGTAATGATCTGATCTTCGAATCCTTTTTTAGGGCTCATCAATTTTGATAGGAGCTCCTGATTTAGTTAATTTGTTTAATTTGTTTATTAATTTGTTTATGCTGACCACCACAGGTGGTCAAGTCTTTGGAAATAGTTATTTATGTAGTAATAATAGGTCTACCAAGATCACCATATGAACCATGACCCCCTGCATAAGAATAATCATATCCAAAGCCATCTGTGGTTCATATGCCATCTGCCTTTCTGATGGGCTCCACGTATCTATCGCAGCGTCCCAAATTTCATCAGCACTGAAAACAACCATGCCATCAGAGCGGTCTCCAGGGCTTCCTCTTCTATCACAGACCATTAGATCGCCTCCTGTAGGTGGTGGTGGTAGTGGGAGAGGAAAATTCTGAGCTCTGTTACCATCTCAGCCACCTCGACCAGGAGGAGGGCATGGTGATACCTGATGAGGGTTTATGTCATCATAATCTCTTCTAGAGGGAGGCATAGGACACCCACCTCGACCAGGAGGCATTCTGTCAAAACCACCTCTCCTTCGCATAGAAAATCCTACAGGCCGTCCATGGAGGTCATCAAATATCATGGCCAAACTATCCTCTTAAAAATTGGGATCATAAGGCTGTGCACGTCCTTTGATGGGAGACTCAGATATACGTCAAGGGTGATCTTTATGCGTGCTACAATCCTCTCAAGCTTTCCTCCAATAAAAACAACTGTCAGCGGAATGAGGACAGCATTCTTGGAAAAGCTTGCTTGTTGACTGAGTATTCTCTTGAAGTTCTTTGATTTTAACACCTTTGACCCCAATACTTCCTCCTGCCAGACTTCGATGAATTAACAGTCTCAACTTGCAGTCTAAGTCACTTCCTTTATAGTGTTGGAAATTTAAGCATTCCACAGCATCAGATTCCAGCAGGAGCTGGCTGGTTGCCGTGGGTGATGGCAACTGCAGGTTCTCTTCCAAGGTAGGGATGATTTTCTTCAGAATTTCTCCAATTGCTTCAATATCAGCACTGATCCTCAATATGCTCTCAGGGCCACTGCTGTCTAGGACTGAAACACTACTCACCCACTGGCTGAGCTACTGGGGAGATAATTAAATATTGGCATTTGCTTCCAAGAAATTTTAATTTTTTTTGTATTTTTTGCTTTAATTTATATTAAAAGTATAATAATTGATAACACATTAAAAACAGTATGCATTTACAAGACCAAGATGAGATATTTCTCCAATAGGTTTTTATTACACATGACAGTCCTCAATGTAGTTGCTTAGGTCATAGATATCAGCATACAGAGTTAGTCAAGGTGAAAATTCTCAACATTAGCTTCTGTTTTCAAGCACCTGATGGAAATTATGAGTACAATCATCTCAGCCATCCTGTGTATATATTTGCATATTTCCCCCTCTTTCCTTTTTTCCTATCTTTTCTCTCATCTTCATTGTTTAATCATTAAGTTACCTGTACTTGAGATATTTGCCTCTTCTCTATACCTAGCTGCCCTTCCCTCTTTTTAGGACTTAATGTTAGATACCTTTTAAGAGATACTTCTTTGAAGTCTCCTTAGGTATAAAATCACTATTAACCCCACATTTATTATCTTGGCAAGTTGGTGGCTTCATTTGTAATGTTTACCATCTTTGCTCTTTTAAGGTCTTATTCGTCATGGTGGCTCCACTGTCTAACAAATATATTAAAATTGATGACTTCTCAATCTGAAATTTTGGATGAATGGATTGAAACACTACTGCTCTTTGAGACATCATATGTCTTCATCCTGTAAGAAAAGAGTGAAAGTTTGAGAAATCTACCTATATTCAATAGCTATCTGTTAAGTATATATTCTTGACAACTCCTAGAAATATAGACCAGTTGTAAGAATGATGTCACTTGCTTTCTGTGTGGGCCTTTAAACAGAATTTTCTAATCTTTAGAATTGTGTTTTAGTTTTTTTTATGTGTGTGTTTGTTTTGTTTTTCAGAGGAATCAGGGATTGAACTCAGGCCCTTGCATGTGCCAGGAAAGCGCTTATTCCACTGGGCCATCACCCCAGCCCCCTAATCTTTAGAACTATAAAAATAATTACAACTACACCTCTAGTTTAATGCCATAAAAATGAAATGCTCCTCTGCATTAGCCAATAGCTAAAGAGGTGACTTTAAAACCCAGAGATATTTCATGGGTATTAAAATTGATTTTTAAAGTTTTTAACGTTGTTATGGGTGTGAATTCCTGTATTCTGCTTAATTGTAATAGTTAATTTTGCCTATGCCAAACATCTACTTACAATGAAGGAAAGAAATCTTTACCTATAACTCATATATACTAAAAGATAGGCTAACAAAATATGAAAAGGGCTTTTGTGAAACTTTATCTGAAAATTATTTTAAGAGAACTTCACCTTTGCTCCCTGTAGCCTTTGGTAGATTCATGGCTTTTCAAAAACTGTTTTAGTTCAGAGGTAAGGTGGAGAGGCTGCCCAGCTGAAAGGAAGATGACCCAGGGACAATGCAAGGTGGGGTAGCACAGTATGGGAACAAGCAGATGTCCAGGAGTCAAGGCCTCAGACATGAGAAGAAAGGGAGAAAAATTACAGAGGGCAGAGGGACTAATGCCTCAAGATTTCAAAGATGTCACTTTCATCATGATGTACAAGAGGGAAAGAAGAAAGGATTGATGTTCAAAGCATCTTAAAATTTCTGCTGCCCATGAAGCCCTGGCTCCATTCTTTGATTTGACTGCTAACAGCAGTGCCTTTGCAGAATCACAAAGGAGTGTCAAGATCACAAATACAGTACAGTTACTGTAAGTTTCTTAGCGTTAAGAAATTGAAAAAAGATTTCCACTGCACATCATTGGCTCCTATATTATTTTTCAGTAGTGACATTTTCCATTTGTTCAGTTTGTTTAATAGACAAAGAAATGCTAGGAGAAGACTGAAGGCATATAATGTCAAAGAAAGATGTTAGAGTAAAAAGAAAGGGACTGGGGAAAATGTCCTGTGTGTGTGCTCTGCTAATTGTTTATCTCAGCCAGAAAGTGAAGACTAGAAAAGTGATCTCCTCTTCCTCACTTTAGGCCATAAAAATACTGTTTTACTGAATGTCAGTCTTGGAAGTACATGATGATTGTTGATGAAGTCTACTACAGTAGCACCACATCTCTTTATCACTTGAAGTTTTCCTCGATTCGCATACGTTCTCCTTCCTTGATATATGAATGAGCCAAATGACATGAATAAAAATAATTAGAAGATAAAAATAGTAGAATGAGATCACTGTAAGGTAAATCTCTATGCAGCCTATCTTCTGCACTAGCAAGTGTTGAGAGCATGTAGGAACAGGGTTAAGATATAAATAGAATTTAATGGAAGAGATCTATTTTGCTTCTTTTTGCTTGGTTTCAGAAGAAAAGAGGAGGAGTGCAGTATCTTTGACTCAGTGTTAACACTTTTGAGGAACTACAGGAAAATAATTAGAGAAAGTAATGAAGAATGTAGTTAGCATGCATGGCATTTCTCTGTGATGGTTCTGTTCAATAGATAGAAGTCCAGAGAGTTCTGCCCAATTGCAGTGCACATATGCAAGGGATCTTTATCTGAGATTGTTCAGAAAATATCTTCATGGAAAGTTGCATGAGGCTTAAGAGGTTTAAGACTTCAATTGAAGTAAGATTGACATTCCTTTCAGATCACTCCTCAGTCATTTTATTTTGCTGCCTATATTTTTATACTTATTATGAAACTCTTTATTTTTGTGTCATTTCCAAATTTGAAAAGAGAGTTGGATGATTGTTTTGTTTTTTATACATTTTTTAGCAGTGAATTACGTAGGAAACAATGAAACCAATCTTATTAGCAATTTCTTAATTGCATATCTTCCATCTGTCTCTCTTTTTATAATAGAAACGATCTTGTTAGTGTTTTTCTTATAGTGTTATCCCTCCTTGGTACGATTTGTGTCCTGGAGTCTGTTTTATCAACTTCATATTAACAGTTGTGTCTGTGGATAAGAGATATTTCTCCAAATCCTCCAATCCATATGGAAGCCCAGTCTAGGTCTATAGTCAGCCAAGGGCACAACCCAAGTGTGATCTGAAAGGTGGAATTAAAGCAGAAATCTTCTTACTTTCAGGAAGTGATAATCAGCAGATGTGATGGTAGTAGACTCCACATTTAGTCTAGCTCTTGGGTGTGGCAACAAACTGAGGTCTTATGCTAATCAAAAAGGGCTTGGCTGCTCTTCATAGAAAGAAGGCTGGTTCCAGAGGTCTGAGCATGATTGTTTCTCTATCTTTTCCTCCTTGTGGCAGTTTGGCTGCCAGATATAAATGGTCCCTGGGATTTTCTTGACAGTCTGACCCTGGCATGTTCACACAGACCTGTGGGACAGCAGTCATCATTGGTCTCTCTGGTCCTTCAATATCACCCTCTTGCGGAATTCTACATCTTCAATTCCTTCTATGTATGTGTATATTGAAATCTGCATAGCAAATATGCTTGTCCACACATTATTTTTAATGACTGTTATTCCAACTGATCCCCAACTAAAAGAGACTTCATAAAAAATAATTTTATTGAGGAACAAATAGCAATGAGACAGTTTCAAAACTGATTAGTAGCACAGTTTCAATAATTAACACATT
>NDGN011542463.1:4135-18938 GCA_002564285.1 Tympanoctomys barrerae
GTGCTTTGCTAAGCTTGTTCTAAGTAGGTGCTTTAGACCACTGAGCCATCTCACCAGGCCCTCCCTTTGATGCACATGGTGATTGCTGATTTTAGTGACTCTGCCCTGTGAAAATTAATTAGAAAGCTCTCTTTTCTTGGACAGAGTAAAAAAAAAGGGAGGGGGGATTAATGCTTACAGACTCAGTACAAGCCTTTCTTTTTTGTTTCTAAAGCAAAGGGAAAGAACAAACATGATATGGATATGTGACAATCTGAAGAACACAGCTCACTACTGGGACCTTCATGTGGCTGCTGTGGACACTGCAGTGTCCCCGGGTCCTGCTGGTGTGCTGACGTCTCTTGCAATCAGCCAGGGGACATTGCCTTTCTACATGCTCAGCCCTCAAACCCTGATGTTTTTTAAATTTCTTTTTTAATGCCTGCCTGTCTTTTCTCATATCACAGGGCCAACCAACCAGGAAACCCCAACAGGCTCTTTTCCAGACCCACCTGGAATCTACGCCTTTCTCACCTCCTTCTACTGTGACTGGTGCTGTCTCTACCACTCGTCAGCATAACTGCAGTTTGTCTCTTAACCTCCCACCCCTTACCCCTGCACCAAATATTCAATTTTAGAGATCACAGTCAGGATAGCCCTGTCAAATATAAGTAGCAATGAAGTCAGTGCTCTTGGCAACCTTCACACTACAATATCTAGAAACTCTTTCCATGCTGTATCGATCAGGGGGATGTTCTGACAGGGCCCCTAGAACCTGCCTGTCCTTCACTTTGGAGCGTCAGCCTCTCCCCACTCTTAGGTTGGAGCTTCATTCTTTTCTTTGCAGTTAATGGCTAAGAAATCCTAGACTGAGGTAGCAGCAGGAATAGGCTGAGCTTTCTTCGAGGTTATTAATTTTTTATTTCCTGCTAGCTCAATTGGGCCCGTGGTTCTGCCGAGAAGCATGGAGAAGTGATTTCAGGTGAGCTCTGCCACAGTAGGTCCACGGGACTCATCCCAGGCTGGCCCATGGGAGCAGTTGGATGCAAACTGGAGAACCCCTGCAAAGTCGACGGGAAACAAATGAGTCTTGGAGAAGCTTCATTAACTGGCAAATATCCCCTGCCTCTCCCTCCTCGCCCATTGTCTCTCCAGCAGAGTTGCCCTGCCTGGCTCATTCCTAGCTCTGTGCGCTGCAAATTCTGATCTGAAGAGTGAGGGGCAGGAATGACAGGCGGTGATTATTAACCACTTAGTTGGTGTCAGATAATAGTCAATGTATTTTCTTCATCTGCTTCTTCTTTCATTCAGCAATGCACATTTGGATGCATGCACGCATGCACACACACAGTGTGCTTACTACATACTCACCTTCTAGCATAGGGAGACCAAAATATGAGTTACAGCTATATATTAGGAGATGACAGGGTGGGGGAAGGCAAGGGAGCCCTTGGGAGCAAATGTTGCAATATTAGGTATTTGGTCCTGGTAGAAGTTGTGGAGTGGATGACCCTGGAGTCGAGACAGAGGTGCTAGGAAAGCCACTGTTCTGGGTCATGGGAGCATGGCTGAGGGACATCGCCATGCAAGGACTTGGAGGTGACAGCAGCCTGAATGGTCTGGGACCGGAAAAGGGCCCTGTGGCCTGAACAGAGAGGGAGGACAGGGGTGGCACAGATGAGCTCAGAGGCACAGACCTGTGCAGAGGCGGTGAGGAGTTTGGGGAGGGCTGTAAAGCTGAGCTTCTGCCTGCATTAGGAGGGACCAGAGTGGGTGGAGGTCCCGAGGGGGAGGCGACCTCCTGCGACTTGTGTTTCATGGGATGGCTCTGACTGTCATGCTGCAGATAGGTGGTGGAGTGCCAGGGAAGCTGAGGAGGCCTGTGAGGAAGCCTCCGCGGTACCTGAGGAAAGAAACCACGGCAGCTCAGCGGACAGCAAGCGGAAGGCTTGGACCCCTCAGGTAAGCGCAGAGTCAATGGACGCCTTCCCGAAATTGAGCCAAGGCATGGAGTAGAAGCATAGAACTGCCCCTTCCTGAGCTGGGAGCAAGCGCTGGGAAACGCGCCCTGTGGAAAGACAAGGGGGTGTGTTTGGGACGTGAACATCTGTGGCGTGGCTGGGAGGGGGCAGGCATGAGTATGCAGGGTCTGCATGCGCATGGAGTTCAGGGGACGGATCTGACTGGAGACGGAAGTTCTTTGTCTGGCACATCGGCGGTAGCTAAGACCTTGATGAGCTCACAGAGGAAACGTAGGGACAGAGAAAGATGAACGCAGAGGCCGGGCCTCCGTATCACCAGCTGAGAGCAGAGAGAAAACCTCACGCAGAGACTGGGAGAGCAAAGAAGCACAAAGCCCAGAGGCTGCCACCCTGGAAGACATGGAAGGGGTGTCCTAGGAGGAAGCAGCTGTCCACTTACTGCATCACATGTCACTGTGTCGTCATGAGCCAGGGAAGAGCAAGGGTGGGACCCGACCATGGGGTTTAGCGAGGTGGACACCCTGGATGACCCAGAGAGGAGCCCGTAGGCAGGCGGAGTCGTGAGCACAGAGGCCTCACGTTAGTGCACGCAGGAAAAAGCAGGAAGAAGGGAGTCGGACGCGTCCAGTACGTGGGCCCAAACGTAACTGCTACAAGGTGATAAAGGAGAAGCGACCGACAGAAGGCAGGGAAAGTGAGGCCAGAGGAGTTAACGTTTCTTTAAAGATGGTAGAAATAATAGCCTTTGTGGAGACTGATGTAAATGGCCCAGTGGAGAGAGAAACATCCGCACTGAACAGGGCGAAGCAGAGTGCTGCTGGGACTGTAAGCCGTCGCCGGGGGAGTGGGCGAATCCCTTCAGATGACAGCAGGGTGGGCCTCTGCAGCCTGCTAGGCTGCCGTGATAAAGTGCCGCCAGCTTGGGGGCTTAAATAACGGACGCCCCTTGTTTCATAGTTGGGAAGGTTAGAAGCCCAAGATCAAAATGTCACAGGCTTGGTCCTTTCTGAGAGTTACAGGGAGGCTGTCCCGTGCTTCTTGCTTTGCTTTTGGTGGCTTGCTGGAAGCCTTCTGTGTTCCTCAGCTTTCAGTCCCATCACCCAGCTCCCAGGCTTCCCCTCTGCGTGTTGCACCGCACTCTGCCTGTCTGTGAGCACGTCTTCCCCATCATACTGACCAGGCACATCGACGGAAGCCCACTCTACCCCAGGACGGTCTCATCTTGTCTGGCTCCATCTGCAATCACTTCATTTCCAAAGAAAGTCACATTCTGAGGGGCTGAGGGTCAGGACTTTAACACATCGAGTTTCCAAGCACACAACTCAAACCATAATGGCTTAAGGAGGAAGTGGGGAATTCATCATTGGTAACAGAAAATAGAGCATTTGTTTGAAAATGCTGGCAGGTATATAGATATATTTGTGAGTCCCTAAAAATGTTCTTTTCACTGCTTCAATTTTCTCAGAGCTGGGAAAAGCAAGGCCATTAGCTGCAGGTGCAACGGTAGCAGATTGAGGAGCGGGGAAGCTGTGAAATTGTTTTTAGCAGATGGGGCAGTGAACAGACCAAGGAAACCCAAGACGGCAGCTAGAGGGCTTAAGGGCACACCTGTCATCTTCATCTTGCATTTTAAGCAGAGCGCTTCATGTGATTGTAAATTTTTTCAAGCTCCTCTCTGAAGCAGAGGGGCGGGGGCAGGAGAGCTGCGAGGTGAGAGATGTCTAGTGGGTACAGCGCATGCACAGAAGGAGAGGGAAAGGACTGGGGAACGCGTGGAAGGAAATTGCGATGTTAGATCTTGGAAATAAAATTAAGAAGAGAAGACTTTGCATACAGATACTACGGCTACTCCGATTTTGTAGACAAAGAAAATCATGCACAGACAAGCTCAATACCTTCAGAAGTTCAGTCCACAGCAGAATCAGAATCAAAAGCCAGGTAGTGGGACTCAGAACCCATACTCTTAGCTCCCTGTGCAAGACCCAAGATCAGACACACGGAGGGCAGAGGCAGGAAGAGTGGGCATCAGGTTAAAGTTATGAGATCGTCCTCTGCACCAACTTGCCATGAGACTATAAGCATCACATTCGCATTCTCTGCACTGTGGCTCTGCACAGATCCCGAGATTTCTCTCTTTGAAGAAGGACCTTTTTTCTTTAGCTTACAAACCTCCAGTTCTCCCTTTCTTTTTCTTCTTAAAGTTATACAGTACGCCATTTTCCAACCCTTCATTTTTACATGTGTTTTTCTCCGATGACATTTGTTATTATTTCTGCTATCAAAATAAGTTAAGGAGACTTCAATAATGATGAACCCAGAGGTTAATAGCAGATCTAGACTTCATAAGTTAACCTTTTAACCCATTTTTTTTTCTGCCCCTTAAAATACTTTCTTTAAAAAACAGTGTTGTCTTGGATTCACAATAAAATGATTGGAGAGGGGATGCATTTTTGACCTGGAGAATACCAGGAATAGAGCTGAACACTTTTCTGGAATTAGGTAGATTAAATTACAGCAATGATCATAGGGTTCAAGTTTGTGGCCCCTGACAACCCTTTTGCTCTTGACTAGAGACATGAGGGTGTACTGTCTATGTTAATAGAAAGCAGATGCATATGGTTCAGTTATGAAGTATGTTAATGTTTACATAGTGTTTGGTATGGAAGATCAAGTTTTATTATTTGTTCCAGGGGCTGTCTTTATTTAAAAAATCCTTCTGGGATGTGGTAAATATTCCTAGTAAATAGTACTCGCTCAAACATTCATTTATTCATTCATCAATTTTTATTGACCCTTGGTTGTGTGCTTGGAACTGTTCTAGGAGTTGGTTCTCTGCCTTGAGGAAATTCGTAATCCATTAGATAAGATGGAGCTATACATGAACAAATGCCCTATAAATACCTCAGGAGAGAAATGTACTTATTGCTAAAAAGCATTGAGCTGGGATCATGCAACTGCCTAGACAAGGAAGGCAGACATCAAGTTAGAAGTCTTTTCTTTAATTTCTTGAAAAGTTTTACAGGAAGTTCAGGAGAATAATTGAACAGCTTCCATGGCTGTCTTCTGCAGAATGGCTTTAGCATGACCTACACACCTGCAATGACAAAGCACACCACAGTAATACTTCAGGACAGTCAGAGGGCAGAATGATTTCCTCAGCTCAGAGGGGCCATGAAATCTAGAAGACAGACTCTCTGCCCCATGACTACGGGCTGGAAAGAGGCCACAGACAGGTAGCATTGAGGATTCATCTGAGCTTATTATAGGAGACAGCCCACCTAGGTTGTTGTCAATCTTGTGTTTCTCCAATCTCCAGAAAACTCAATGTTTTTCTGTTTCAGAAAGTACAAATGATAGTGTGGATTGTTAGTCTGTGATTGGGTGGGCTGTTGATATGCCATTGGATGGGCTGTTGGTCTGCTGTTGGATGGGCTGTTGGTCTGCCGTTGGACAGGCTATTGGTCTGCCATTGCTCTTTCCCCAACAGCACTTGTGGAGCTGACATTAACTGTCTTTGTTGATGGATTTTTGGATGTTTCAATGTATCCTTACCTTTTTTGTACATTGCATAATTTTTACAATTATACTGTGGTTGGTTGACAGTGGGTAGGCAACTTGTAATACCCAGCTGAATTGAATCAGTGTGGTGCTGGATGTGGAAGGCCCTCCTGAGGATTGTTGACAACAACACAGACAGGAGAACCGGAGAAGAAAAGAGACTGTTAGGAAACCATTGGTTTCCTGGAGGAGCTTGTCATATTGGCTTTCCAGATGTGAAATTGGCTGTTCCATTGTCAAAGGCGCTGGGGGGGCACCATTTTCACTGCGAATGGTGATCATTCACTAGAGGGAGAAATGGTGCACTGTTCAGTCTCCTGGCGGAGCCTGTGGTGCTGGCTTTCCTGATGTGAACTCGGCTGTTCTCAAGAGTTTAGGACTTCGTTGTTTCTGAGAATGGGTATGGAACTTTCTGGAGTGTCTCTGGTTCTTACTTTGAGTATCACTTCCTGGCTCCAGCTCAGACCCCTCAGCCTGCAGGCATAGGTCTTTCATCTCACTGCCACAGACTTTCCTGCTTCTTCCACTGACCTTTCGGCCTCTCCAGTGCAGATCTGTGAGACAGAGTCGCCTGAGACCTTGTCGTGGGCTCTTGGCCTCCAGTCCGATTCTTGGGAGGCACGGCACGCACTCTAGCTCTTCAACCAGACTGGTGCAGGACATTGCCATGGGATCCAGGCCCTCCGCTGGATTCTTTGGTCTTTAGTGTGTGGACAGATTTCCTGCACTTTTTTTCCTTGACTCTTTGGGTGACTACTATAAAATAATCCTATAAATTATGTGTCTTCCTGTATTAAAAATTTCCCCTTACAAATCCCTGAACACAACATCAATTCTGTTGGGTATTTTTCTCTCATTGTTGACAAAGTGCTCACTGTCCAAAATTAAGAAAAGAAGGTTATTTAGCTCATAATTTGTAGAGGTTTCAGTCCATACTCAGCTGGCTCCAAGGCAAAGTGACACGCTATAGAAGGTAAAGCTTATGGTTGAGGAAAACAGCAAAAGCAACAAGAGTGAAAAGGGAGGAGCAGAGAAAGAAGATTCCTTCTTCCCCTTGTACTGCATGGAGACTTCCTACCCTAGGAAGTCTGGGCACCAGGTGAAAGTCACAAGATTGTCCTCTGCACCAACTTGCCATCAAACTATAAGCATCAGATTCACATTCTCTGTATTGTGGCTCTGCACAATGCCTGGGACTTCTCTCTCTTTGAAGAAGGAACTTTTCCCTTTAGCTTACAAATTTCCAGTTTTCCCTTTCTTTTTCCTCTCAAAATTATACAGTATACTATTTTGCATATGAACCCTTCAATTCATTTTTAACACCCATAATCCCAGAACTAGACAATAAGTCAATCGCAAACTCTAGATTCAGCTATCCTCGTGACTACATGAGATTTTGGGGACATCTAGACACAAACCATAGCACATATGTTGTAATTAAGCTTAAAGTACAAAAAATTTAATTTAAAAATAATGAAAATGAAGGCATTCAAGTAAATGGCTTCTAGTCCATCCCAACTCAACATCTGATTTTAAAGAAAGAATAAGATGGGGGAAGAGGAGAGTTTGTGACATGGTAACAGAAATGTATGCTGTGAAGAGTGCTTCTTCAGAGTTGCTGTCTTTCACTCAGCATTAGGTGATGAGAAAAATGCTTTATACACTCAAAATATAGAGTTATTTGAGTGTAACCTCATAATATTTGTTTCCTTAAGCATCTGGCAATTCTTGGTGATATACCCAACTTTATAGCAGAGGTTTCTTTTGAGGCCATCTGAGATTTTTTTTTTTCAGAACCAGGGACTGAACTCAGGCCCTGACATTTGCCAGGCAAATGCTTATTCTACTGAGCTCTCACCCCAGCCCTCAGAAGGTGTTTTTCCTTTGTTAAAATCTGACTCTGGTTCCATAGAATGAAATGAGATGTTTTCTAGGCAGTGATCAGGGCCTTTGCCCCCATTTGTAGATGGGGAACTTCTAATTACCCCTGGCTGTCATAGGTACTGCCTGCCTCCACAGTCTTAGCATGCAGGGGTGCTGCCCTTGCTCTGGCTTCTGGCCCATGCTGATTGCAGCTCATCGCAGTCAAGGGAGATAGAAATGAGGACTGAAAGTTCTGTCAATGGCTGGGAGGCTGCCTGGACTGAGGAAGTAGATTGCCAAGCTAATGCAGGAGGACGTTGGCCTCTCTGTGAATTTCTTGAGCCTAGGCTCAAAGGCAGATGGAACATACATGAATCTAGTCATAACCCCAAATCAGAAGGGCTCTTAGATACTGTTCTCGATTGCTTTTTGTAATAAATGTGTGGGTTAGCCCCCTGAATCGTTGACTTCTCTCTTTGCTAATGCTCACTTCGAGGTGGACAGTCTCCTTATAATTTGTTTTTGGTGTACACATTTCACAGACCTTTGCATGACATGGATGCTTTTCACCATACCATACTCATTTGTCTCATGAAACTTTACCTTCTCTTTGGCTTCTGCTTTAGTATGGTCTCTACTGGGCCAGAGAGATAGGTCAGTGGTCTAAGCATTTGCCTGGCAAGTGCAAGGACACAGGCTTGATTTCCTGTACTGCATGCTGTGCCAGCCACTGAAACCAGGCATGGTGATGCATGTCTGTAATCCCAGCCCTGGGGAGGCTGAGACGGGAGGATCACTACGAGTCTGAGCTGTGTAGTGAAACCCCATACCAAATAAATAAATAAATAAATAAATATTGAAAAATACAGTCTCTACCATGTCTCTAACCACACCTTTCCTGCCAAGAGAACATGCCACTCAACTGAGTTCTTAGGTCATCAGCTCTGTGAAGCACACCGGCACCCTACCTGGAGTTACTTTGCTCTTTGGCTCTGTGTTCCTTCATCATCACTTCCCTCTTTTGAAGGATGAAGTCAACACCGTGGATTCTAATGACATCTGTAAGATGTCAGTTTACCTTGCAAGACCACAGAGAACTGCCAAGCAAAGGACAGATCTCTGTCTTGACCTATGAGTGGCACAGTGCTGAGCATTGGTAAACAGTTATCAAGTGAAGGAATGTATTATGGAATAAAATCATCTAAGACCTAACTGACCCGGTTGTAAAGATTTTTCAGCTGGATTTAGATTAGAATTTCTATGAGAGTTTGTTAAAAATGAGTATTTTCAGACTTTAGCCCAGAAGAGTCTGATTCAGTAGGCCCAGAGTAGGTTTAATGATTTCCATTAAGTTCAGTCACCCGTGTCAACTTTGGGGACCTGCCTTGACCTCGGGGACACTGGAATTGGTTCTTTGTAGGGCTTGTCCTTTTGCCCTTCTTGCAAAGCCCACAGGTGAAAGCAGTGTGGCGGGTCTCTGGGTCTGCTTCTCTCCTCCCTCTCCAGGAAGGCTGACTAGGACAGTTGTTCCCATGCCCTGTCCCTGCGCTCCCCCAAATCCCCAATGGCTATGTCTTGAGCCCAAGCCATCATACACAGTCACGGGACCCAATGTAACAAACAGCATATTGCATTTATTTGCATCTTGGCAGTCTTTTAAATCCAAGAGGATCTGAGGAAAACAGAGCCACATTTGGCTACCAGGGTTCTGACATCTCATTACTGTCTGATGAGACTGACACCGCCAGTCTGAGCAGTCTGCCTCTCATGCCCAGTCTTTTTCTAAATGAATATTGATGCTGTGTTTACCTTTAATTAATATTCATTATGATAAAGGGATTGCACTCATTCACTTATAATTATATCCTTGCATAAACAGGCTTTTAATAACAGACTTTCCAGGGTGGAAAAAACAAGCTGTCTGCCCCCAGTCTTGTCTGATGCCAACAAAGCCGCCCCTACTGTTGATAATGGGGCTTCCATTTGTTACTTAGTGCTGGGGATGGAGCTGTGGGGAGAAAGGAAACTCTTCTAAGCTCTAGCTGTAGCTTTGCCAGGGTGGAAGTGGGTTTTTGATCCAGTTCCTTTGCTCCCTGTGCTTCAGCTTTCATGCCTGAAAGATGATGATTAGGGAAGATCAATGGGTCTCATCCAAGGCTGCTTATTAGGGTCACCAGGAGGAATTATTTAGAAATACTGAAGTCCAAACCATGTTCTGGATCAATGAAGTGATGTCTCCATGGGTAGAGCTCAAGCACCAGTATTTATTTTTAAAAAGATCCCTAGATAGATAGAACTCTTTTGAGAATTTCAACGTTGCTAGCCACTGGTCGTGGAGCCATTGTCTTGGGACTTCTGGTTGCTTGTGGTTCCTGCTTGGATTGTGGAACACACAGGCCCCAGGACAGTCTCCAGGAAGTAGCTCAGTTCTGCTCTGGGCTCCCCTGTGCTGAGGCCTCACCTTGTGGACCCAGCCTCCAGGTGTTGTCTAGGAGCAGAAGGGAGGGGACGAGATTCACTGAGCACCTGCTATGTATTGGAGAGATACAGCATTTGCCTGCTGGTTGTCACGTATCTTTGCAGTTCCCTATGTACCAAGACAGTTTCTGGCCATGTATAAGTAATGATCCAGAGGAAGATTTTCAGTGGATAATTAATGATATCATGAAGTAAAGGTACAGGTCACCAACAGAGCATAGAATAGCAGCGTGGGATGTTGGCGAGTGGATTTTTTTTTATTATGAAACTGTTGCAGACCGTAGATTGGAGGACAAGATGGTTCAGCTAATGGGTGATGAAGGGGAATAGTCAGGTGATGCTCTTGAAAGCAGTGGTTGTTATTACCACTCTTGTTTTACAGATGGGTAAACTGATGCCCAGAGAGGCCCAGGGCTTTTCCCGAAATCCTAGCAAACGGTCAGGTTGTAACATTTCAGCTCGAAAGGGAGTGAAGTAAGCATTGGAATTGTATAGTGGGGCAGAATGAGACACTGTGCCATTGGCTGGGTAGAAGTCTGTAGGAGCGGGGAAGGAAGGAAGGAACAGACCTGAAGAAAATGCCAAGGGCTGGACTGAGCAGTGGGTCATCTGGAGTCATAGTAATGACTTGATGTGAGCTCAGGATGGGAGTGGGGTTTCTTGTGAGACTGGTGTCATGATCAAAGAAGAGGCCCCACAGCAGCTAATGTGTGGGTGATCCACAGCAGAATGTGTGTCGTCCAAAGCAGGGCAGTGTTACAGTCTGTTGTAGGTCTCCTCCAGAGAGACTGGGGTTCTGTTTCTGAAAACAGCAGGACCATGTTGGATTCATCGTGTAGCTTGCCTAGGAAACAAGGTGAGCCCCACATTTCCACACGGGTGAGGCTCAAATGGAAGGTGGATGCTATAGGTCAGAGCCTTGGAGCTGAGATCCTGGGCTTTAAACCTGCACCTATTTAAATGCCCTGACCTGAGCATAGGATTGGTGCTGGGGACTGTAGTCAAGCTTCCTTGAGGAAGGTGATCTAGTAATTCCAGATGTTAGGGAAGCTGATGTGCATAAGTGTAAGGTAGACAGGCCTGGTTGTCCATTCCAGTGGTCCTCAGTATCCACACAAGTCACATTTCCCTGGGAATTTACTACCACCCATCTCGAGTGTAGTATGGCCATTCTTTGTGAAGTTCCACAGGTACATTTCATGTACATTTCTGGTTGAACATCACTGATCTAGACCAGTCTTTTCAGTTTTCAGATGAGGCTACTGAGGCATAGAGGGATGTAACTCGCCCAAGATTATTCAACCATTAATGACAAAATGAGACTAAAACCTTGTTTTGTTATTTATTCTCAGTCCAGTACAGCTAACTGCTTGTCTCAGAAATTATAATGAACAGCCACAGTGCCTCAATCAGTGCATCCACCATTTACAAGGTGCTTCCCCCCTGGGCCATCCTGTGATCTTCATGACTGAGAAGAAGAGACTGCAACATTAAATTGCTTGCTTGCCCAAGGCCGTAAGGCCAGGCTGATAAGAATTCACTCCTTTTTCCTGGTCTTGAGTCTTTTCCATCGCACCAAATATCAGATTATAAAGCTGGCTTTTCTCCCAGAAGGCAAGACTTGACCTTTTCAACCTGGATGGTTTACTAACCTCCAGTCCATTTCCTGTGCATGTCACCAAGGTGCTCCTAACGTAGTGTAGCAGTCAGGGTAAAGGGGACCCCAGTAATTAGTACCACAGAGGCATGAGTGACATTTGAATAACTGGCTGGCTGGTTACAATACATTTGGTACCCCAAGGGCTCCAGAAACCAGAGCCAAAGTGCCAAACACATCAAGCTCAAGTGTCACCAAGGTCTGTGATCAGCTGCTCCCTTAGCATTTGCAAAATGTCCTGCCCACACTTTTCCCCTCCCATTTTCCCTTGGCCATTTTCAGGAGCAGATGAGCTGAACTTGTGTGCAGCTGATCCCAGACTTGCTGGTTAATTACCTTGGCCTATAATTAGTGTTTCCTTTTGCTTTCTCCTTGCTCATTCCCATAGTTAATGCATCATTTCTCTCCCTGCAGACTCCTTTAAGAAGGCTCTGAAGGTGCTGAGGAATAAAACTTTCTGGTAGTGGTGACCTTTGGGGGTGTTCCATGTGTTCACTGTCCCATCACCCCAAGTAAAAACCCCTGGCATCATCCCTGACACATGTCCCTCAAATGCTGTCTCAGTTACCAAATCCTACTAAGGTTCCTTCTTGGACATTTCATAAAGGTGTTGTTCTGTCTTTCCAATTTCATGTCTCTGGGTTTGTTCAGGCTTTATCATCTCTTATTTGGACCCTGATGCTGCTTTCTTAATGGATCTCCTTATCCAGTCTCACAGGCATCTCCCCTACAATTGCAGAATAATCTTTCCACTATCAGTCTGGCTATGTTACTGTCCTACTGAAATGCTCATCACCTTAGACTGGCATATCATGCTATGCAGTACGGCCTATTTTTTAACCCTGCCTTTCACGGAATTTTTACATCTATTAATTCAGAAATGCTTTTCCCTTCCATTCACAACTCAATAGACATGTGTATGTGCACACGCATGCCTCACCCATGTACAGCACACATCCAGCCACCTACCCAATGCTCCTCCATGACAAGGGGATCAGAAAACAGGGACGAAGAGAGGTCTGATTGCTTTAGGTGAACACCCTCAGATGCGTCATGAGGAAAGGCAGAAGAGATTTACTTATGTGGTTTGGGACACAGGAGTATGATCTACAAATTATTTCCCTATGAAATAGTTGACAAGCAAAGTTGTTTCAGCACCAGCTGATTCTCCTGGGAAACGTCTGGTTGTAACCCCTGGAGGATTAGGCAGAGGCCCTGTCTGCAAGATCCTTCGGTGCGTTTTCCACATTGGGCTTAGCCTGAGGGTAGTCAGTGGCCCTCAAAGACATTAGCATTCCAAGGGTCTGTAAATTTTGCATTTAAACTCTAGTTCTATTTCTATGAAGACTTTACTGTGTGGGAAAATCTCCTAAATGTCTCTGATTGTTTGTGTCTCTGTCTAGTACACCATACCCACTCCCCTCTCACCCACGTACACAATCACTCCCTAACACAGATCGTCTCTACCAGGTCCCGAGAACTTTACCACGTACAAGATGGTTTCCAGAATTCCCTGGACTCACATGTGTACTCTTTTCACTCCAGCAGCACGTGGGGAAGAGAAGGAACAGGAGAATCTGAGCATGGTGGGCTGGCCTTGGTGTGAGATGCCTTTTCCTCACCAGGCCTCCTTCCTTGTGTGCCACCTGGAGTTGTGTGCATCTGGAATTACAGTCTCAAGCCAGCAATTTCATCAGCTAAATCATTTCTAGTCCGATAGGGCTAGGTGTTCAGAATGTTGAGCCAGTTTCCATTATGAGGAGTTCTTGAAAGTTTAAAAGGAAGTTTTGAGTCCGTGTAATTTCCTCCAGACACTAGGGTGTTAAACTCTAGCTCTACCACTTTGTGCTTTTCTCATCCCTTCCAGCATGGAACCAGTCTGATGGGAAGTTATCAGAATTCGAGTGCCTGTACTGTCACAGTACTCTAAGGAGGTATGATGCTGTGGACCCAGTTACTTTACACTTTCAGGATTGGTGCAGTACAAAGAACAGAAGTCTAATGTTAGGGACTCTAATTAGGCCCTCTTACTAAGTATGTGATTTAGACACATATTCTGTTTCCTGGGCTCAGATTAATTATCTCTGGTATACAGGTAGGAGGGAGAGAGAAAAAGGGAGGAGGGAGTAGAGAAAACGGTAGCATCTTTCTTGTAGTGTGACTATGCTAGGATTTTCTGATATTTTTCTACACAAGAGGCTGGAATTATTTCCTGTAAAAGGCAAAACATCTATTATAGGTTTTGTAGACCATGCGGTTTCTGTTGTAACAACTCAGTAATGTCATCATTGCATGAGAAATAGCCATAGACAACACATAAATTAACATGGGTTTATTGCAATAAAATGTTACTGTTGGTCCACTCAGGGGGCCTAAGCTGATCTTTGCAGGTGTGGTCCCAAGGTGAAGGAACAGGCACATACAAGACATCACCAACAACAGCAGGCAGCAGGGAGCAGAGCAGAGTGCAAGAGCAGCCTGCATCTTTATTGTGTAATTCATATGCAGGTTGTTATCACGTACTTACATTCTTTCATACTGACCTAACTGGTGCTGGTTCTCAGTGCTAAGTCCTGGTTACATACGTGTATCCCACTCTGTACCTGCCCTAGACAGTGAGCTCACATCCTCATATGTCCTCAAGCATACCAAACATTGACTCAGTCTGAGCAGTTACGCACGGGTGTTAGCAAAACGTGCAGCAAACAGCTTGATTTGTGGGCCCATGATTTGTCCACCCTTGTTTTAGTTTATTATTTCTGTTTTTTGCATTGTAGAGCTTATTATTCTTATTTGTTTTCAGGTATACGTGGGACTCAATTCTAGACCAGTCTACTGCCTACCTTGTGGCAAGACTTCTCATTCTTTCTCTGCCAGAGTCAAGAAGATTTTCTCTTAGATCATCTCAGAGTTCTGCTTAATTCATTGAGAAGAGTCTGTCTCATTAAGGAAGAGACAAGAGTCATTATTTCTACTTCTCTCAAAGAAGCCCTGGTTTTCAAGATTACTCAAAGCACTGAGGTGTGGTTGGGATAAGTGGGCCCAAAGGGCTTGACTGAAGGTTCGGTGCCCTGATGATATCGGGAGGTGTTGGTGATGCAGTTAGAAATGGAGGCATGGAGGGAGCCTCTCCTCTTCCTCCGTGTAGCTGCGGACATGGCACCACCATGCTGGTTATTCATGCTTAGGATTAGGAGATTGTGTTGCCCAAAGTAGCAGGCTATTAGTTTTTTTTTTCTTTCAGAATTTTATTGATAAACAGCAATTAGACAGTTTCAAATCAAAT
>NDGN011542472.1:0-11036 GCA_002564285.1 Tympanoctomys barrerae
TTTCTTTCTTTCTTTCTTTCTTTCTTTCTTTCTTTCTTTCCTTTCTTTCTTTCTTTTTTTTTTTCCCCTGTATTTAGGACAGGGTCTACAGGTTCTACAGGGTCTCACTATGTAGATCAGACTCAAAGTGATTCTCCTGTTTTCCTCCTCCCAAGTGCTGGGATTACAGGCACGTGCCACCATGCCCAGCCTCCACTGCCATCTCAGCATGCTCTGTGGGCGTGCCAGCAGGGCACGCTAGGAATCGAATCCTGCCAGTTGCTCTCTGCCTAAGCAGGCACTTTAGTCCAATGAGCTAGCAGGCTGGCCCTGAAATATCTTTTTAATATCAACTCCGTCTGCTTTTATTTAAAATGTTTAAGCCACTGAAAACATATTGTTTATACTGTGAGGTCTAATTGATTATCACTAAATACAAATTTATAAATATAATTTTGATACTTGTAATAGTTTACTATTAAAATCACAACCATATTTAAACTTAGATTCAAAATGTAACTAATAAAATATAAATTTTATAGACAGTAGATTAATATAAATATAAAATTTATACAATTTAACACAAAATCATATAAGTCCATTTTAAAATATTAAAAAAGTTTTTTTTCACTACTTCATGTCGTCACTAATTGCAAAGGAAGAGATGTTTGGAATATGTGGTATTGAAATTTCATTAACTTTGAGCCTTGGTCCTGTACTGCCCAGATACTGTATGCTCCACTTCTACTATAGGATGCTTCATACTTGGCCAAACTGGACTTGGGATGGGAGGAGGCAATCCCTCCTCCTATATTCTGTAAGAAATCTAGAGCACTCTCCCCAAATTGTGCACATTGAAAATCTAGGAATATTGACTAAATTATGTGAAAAAATGGAAAACAAAAAGTTAAATCATTACATTAATATTAATTTATTTTATCTAAATAAAGCAATCCCTAAAATGTCTAACTGTGGATCGGGGATATAGCTCAGTGGTACAAGTACTACCTAATATAGCATCAAATAAGAAAAATGTAACATGAAATAGGTAAGTTATTAACTATAAAATAGTATCATTATTGATTTCTCATCTTAACAAGTCAAAAATATTAGAAAGAATAGGTATGTATGACTAAGATGGTAATCTCATAAATTTTCCAAATGCACACACATTGCATTATTAATTCCATATTATTACCTCTCCTAAATAGTCAAATTAATTCAAGCAAATAAAATGAGGATATTGGAAAATATTTAGGTGGAATGATTACATAAACATCCATGGGAAAAATAAAAGATAAGGAAATCTTCACATGCATATAAAAATTATATTTCATATTAGGAAATTAACTTTAAGACACTTGACCAAAAAAGTAAGAGGTAACTAATTTAGGAATAACATAGCTATCTGAAACGATGTAAAAGTTATTCAATTTCCAAATATTATACAGAATGAATTCAACATGTCAAAGATGTAATTGGGTAATATGAAATTCTAAATATGCTAGAATAATTCATGATTTATTATTTGTTGTCATTGTTAATATCAGAATAGATAAGACATTTCTAAACATGTCACAAGATGCAAAAATAACAAAATTAAGCATTGATAATTTGAGCCACCAAAAATCATAGCAATCAGGACAGTAGGAACTTTACTAACTGGAAAAAGTTTCCCCAAGTTCTGCACAGCAGCAAATTAAAAATATAATAGTATGATTCATATATAAAATAGACAAAAAAAATAAATCCTTCTCTTCCCCACATAGATATATTTTAAGTTTCACTTGTAATTAGACAAAAATGAATTAGAATATATTACTTCATAAATTTTTGCCTTCTGGGTAGGATTTGAATTGTGTATGTTATAAAATGTATCTCAGAAACAAATGTTCAAAATATAGGCATCTTCAACATCATAGTGAAGCACATAAGCAAAATCCCTCATATATGGCAGTGTAACAATGTATTCCCATAGTTATAAAGGCATATTTATTTATTTATTTATTTTTGTCCAGCTCAACCCACTCTGGGGGTGGGGCTGTCATGGCATGTGATACCGGGGATTGAACCATGATCCCTGTGTGCTTGTCTAAGTTTGCCAAAGAGGGAGCTTTAGATCGCTGAGCTGTCTCAAGGTCCAGGCATTGTTATTTATATATTGTTGTAATTCTATTTACTTCAAACAACAGATGCTTGCATTTGTACAATATGGACACTTTGAGAGGTATTCACTGTAGCATTGCTTCCAAAACAAAACAAAGAAGACAGGCAAAGAGAAAAAGAATGATAAAACCTTAAACGAACTAAAAAAATATTTATTACATTATAATTCATTAATGAAATGTCTTGCCACTGAAAATCACTTTTTGTATTGATTGAGATGATTTCTAATATATGTAAATATAAAACAAGAATATAAAAATATCATTCAGGATAAACTATCTGCTGAATAAAAATGAGAACTTGATATATTCATGTACGTCAGTAAAGAGGTAAGGTTTTTCTGGAAACTTCAAAATCTAGGCAATGATAGGTAGAGGAACTAAGTGAGGATTAAGCAGGAAGAGTTTATTGTATGCTCTTTTGAATTTTTTAAATTTCATGAGTTGAGCATTTTTATTTAAATAATAAACATTAAAAAATCTTTACCTGCAGTCAAATTACACTCAATGTCTTAGTTTCAGATTTCTTTTACATTAATGAAAAATATTATTTATAGTAACTTGAATTTTTGGATATTTTTATTTGTGTACTTTATTTATTTTTTCTTTTTTTTAGGGAAGAGTCTATGGGGTATTCAGGGTCTCACTGCTAGATCAGATCCATAGTGATTATCCTATTTACAGTCTTCCAGGTGCTGGGATTACAGGGGCGCATCATCATTTGTGTAATTCAGATATACATAATGTTCACATTTATCATAGGGAATTTGAACCTGAACTTGATGATGTATCTTAGTTCCTCTTTATTCCCATCTCTCAATCTTCCCTTCAGCCTTACTTCTTGTATTTAAATGTTAAGGAATATTTTATCATACAATTTATGGCATAATATAAAAATTAACATTTATAGATGAAATCCTTGGCTATTTATAATACAGTTAGTTAAAAATATGGAGGGATTTATATTACATAGAGCTAAATAGAAAATATAAAGATGTCATAGTCTAGTAAATATTTCTCTTTTGAGATTATAAATAAAATGTCATATGGCTGTGTAGCTGCTGGTGGCCCAGCAAGAGCAAGTGATTCTTGATTCTGAAATACGGATTTATGTGCATTTAATAATATGCGACCAAGAGGTTTTCACCTTTATCCTGGTAGTAACATCTCACTCTGCGATTTTCTCAGAACATTTTGCCTTAGGTTAAATCAGTTAAATGGAAGAGTTAGACATTTTAACCATCTACTTGAACTTACAAATTAGAAGCTTTAAGTATCTCACATGGGATTTTTCTCCAGTTGACCTTAGAATAAATTTATATTAATAGTAATTATCATGATTGCCATCCTAAAATAAAAGTAGGCATATATACTAAAGTAATTAACAGTCTATACCTTCAGGAAGATGTGGTATTGGAGGCCATTTAAAGTCTGCCAAATGAACATAGCACAGAGGCAAATTAAATTACATTAATTTTGTTAAATCACATACTCAATTTCATATATTCTACATAATAGCAAATATTTTTGAGATCAAATCTTACTATGTAGTTTAGGCTGGCCTTGAACCCACAGTGTAGTGCACGTTGGTCTGGAATTTAAGAAGATCCTCCTTCCTCAGCTTCCCAAGTGCTGGTATTATAGACATGTGACACCATGCCCAGCTAAACAACGAAGTTTTTCTGTTCTCTTTCATGTTTTTTTCCCATAGAAAGCTTTCAAAATTCAGGAGTTTTCTATGGTATCTCAGTATTCTACCCTTATTTGCTAGCACTGCTGTTCTCTGAAAATATCGACCCTTATTTGCTCTACCCATCTACTTAAAATAGACATCTATTTTGGTTCATGGTCTATATGGTGTACTCCATGGTCAGCAAGCTCCGAGGCAGAAAGGGCACAGCACAAAAGAATGGTGAGGACAATTGCCTACCTCATAGTGGATGGGAAGGAAAAGGAGAAGAAGAAACTTATAATAGACAAATGAGATGAGTAAACGTCCCTATTACAAAAGGAAGGAATAAGGGGAGAGAAAGGAATTGTACCAAAGTAAGCCTTGAAGTCATCAGGGAAAACATTAAATCCTAGAGTTCCATGTTCAGCACTGAGGCAGGGTGTGGCGACATGCGAGCCCCACAGGGCTCTGTGAGTCCCGCCCTGATGGCCTGGCTGGCTGCTGCACACACAGTTCCTTTTGGGCCTGAGTCTGTGCTTCTCTGAGATGCATCTCAGCTGCAGACTCGTGTTCCTGGTGTCTCCATCCTGCTCCATTCTCCACTGCACACACAGCTCCACTCACACCGACTTCACACATTGCACTCGCGTGGCTTTCTGGTGGCTACCATGAACTTGTCGCACAGCCTTTGCCTGACTTCCCAGGCTTTTTTTGCAATCGTGGAGAACCCTTCTGTGATCCGTAACTTTTGCATTCTGTGTGCTTGAAACTGGAGTATGACATAGATGATGCTAAGGAGGGCCAAAACTTTGAGCAATAACTGGAAACCCTTGGACTATAGCTGAAACAGCTTCAGAGCATCTGGGTGCCTCAACTCAATGATACCGTGTTCCAGCTGGATCTGCATGAGCAGCTTCCCCAGGGTCCCATTCCAGCAGAATCTTGCTGATTTCTAAGATGCCCTCCACACTTCTTGCTCTTGTATAAAGTACTTGTTTTTTTTAATGTTAATTTTCACAGCAAGCATGCTCTTGTTTGCTCCAATATTTCAAGTATACCTTATAATTTATAACTTTTATTTATTTATCTTTTCCTTTTGTGGTACCAGGGATCAAACTCAGGACCTTGAGCTTGTCAGGCTGGCACTCATGGTGCTGGACTATCTCACTAGTCCGCAAATGTTCCTTATAGAGGAAACTGTAAATTTTTCACATCATGAAGCTCAGCATTTCAGCCCAATTTTTCACTGAAATTTAATAGTATATCAGCATTGTTTCATCAATTATAATATATAGCATATAGTATCTGATATATAATGCATAATATATAATGTATGATATGTGATATGTAATGTGCAATATGTAATATATAATGTGCAAAATATATGATATACAATGTAACATGTTATAAAATACATGATATAAAATATGATATACAATGTATAATAATGCGGACAATTACATGAAAAACTGAGTGGAAGGGAAGAATATACATTGAAACTGCATTTTCTGTTCATTTTTTTCTATAAACTAAATATTACTTTAAAAGCATATTATTTAAATTGAAATGAGTAAGATATGTAATATATCCATGCACTTATAAGCATGCAGAAGTAGAGAAGTAAAGCAAAGCAAAATAGAAATATGTTATCCTCACTCTCTTTTCAATGTGTTCAGTTATGATTGTAAGAATTTCTTTTACATCTTCTAAATTTAGACACATTTACTGAAATATAAGCTGTATGAACATTTCAGTAGGATGAAAAACAATTCCTAAAATCATTATAACACCTCTAACTACAAAGGAATGATTTGCAGAGGTAAAATCAGAAGAAAAATGCAGAAAAATACAGGTTTGATTAAAATAGCATACTCTTTCATTTCAAGAGCGTAAGCATTTACAACCATAAATGGGAAGACCCCTTCCATAGTTCTGGAGGGTACATTGAACTTATAATTCCTCAAGTACAAATGCAGTTCATTTCAAAGTTTAGCAACCTTTCCTTAGGAAGTAAATATGGTTTGGTGTGGAATTAACATTGTAAAAATGTGAATAAAAGCCAGGAAATAAAGTCAAACTAAAATCAAGGGCAGTATAAATAAATTTGAGATCACGGATAGCTCTGTTGTCTGCATGTGATGAGGTACATGTAGAGTATCTCACATAGTACTTCATATTTATTTATCTTCTATTTTTTATGTTAATAATTCAAATGTACATAACCAAAGCAACAATGCATCTGCACTGCAACTTTTACATAATTGTACATTACCAGATACTCTTTTTTCAAATTACATTTTTATTGTTTTGTTAACTTTGTAATGAGAAATCTCTCTCTCTCTCTCTCTCTCTCTCTCTCTCTCTCTCTGTCTCTCTTTCTCCCTCTCTCTCACACACACACACAGGAGAGAATACTGGTGACCAAACTCATGATCTTGTGCTTGCCAGACAGGTGCTTGTACCACTACTGAGCTATCTCCCCAGCCCTATTTCTCTCTCTCTTTTATTTTTAATGATATAAAATTCCAAAACAAGATGTCAGGGAATTAATAATTATTAATATACTGCATATTGCTATCTGAAAAGTAGTTGTTCTAATTAACAGATACAGACATACAGAATTAGCTAAACAATGTTAACTACTAATAATTCCCTTCAATGAACTAATAGAAATTAATAGTATATACACTTCTTTATTTTCATTTCTTTTTTTCTCTTTTCTCCCATCCTAGTTGTTCTTTCTTTTTGAACAATTTCATTTTCTTTCACAATCCCTATTAAAACATCATACCACAGTGATATATTTGAGCAGAGGGAAATCTGAGTACAAAAGTGCAACAAGCTACGGGTTTGGTTAGAATAGCATACATTTTCATTTTAAAAGCATAAGGTTCTATGAGCATAATGGTAGAGACTCTTTCATAATTCTGGAAGCTTCATGAAGTTATTAATTGATTGTTATTCCTCACATACAAATGTGTTTCATTTCAGAATTTAACAACTTGATATATGTTTATAGCAGCAAAATTTGTCATAGCTAAATCTTGGAAACAAGCAAAATGCCCATCAATTGAGGGATGGCCAAAAAGATATGGTATTTTTATGCAATGGAATATTACTCAGGTAGAAAGATAGATAAACTCAATGTTTTTATAAGTAAATGGATGCAATTAGAGACCACATCCATAAATGAAATAAATCATATTCTCTTATGTAAACACCATATTATCTCCCTAGTATAAGAACCTGAAAGAGTACTTAACATCCAAAAGAGCACTATATCTTTGAGTTAATGCTCAATTTAAACTTCTTATATAAAACATTTTAAAAGCTCGTCTTAGTCTCCTAGGAGTTACAAATATTTTATTTGATAGTGTATATTATTTTTGAACTTGCATGCTATTTATTAACCATAAGAATGCTAAGTGTCTATCTAGTCAGACTTGCCAAAATTTTTCTTTATGCCTGTTGTATTTTACTCATGTTTTAGGGATATTTCACTCAGCAGTCGTTTTTGTGAAATTTTATGGCTCATGTTTTCAAAGCAATTGATTCATTTTGAATTTATTTTGCTATGAAGAATAAGGTAGGACACTCTGTTAACACACACAAATACACACACATTCATCGCAGGAGTTGTTCCAGATAGATGGCCAATTTATCACAATGGCTTCTGCTACCACACATGACATCCTGTACTCATTCATTAATGGTATCATAAGCTGAAATCTTGAATGACTGCCAAGTTCTAAAACTTCCTCGTTTGACATTAGCCCTTCTCCACAATTCAATAATCATAGTCATATTCATACAATACTTACTGTCTGGTAACTGACCAAATATGTTTATTCTTCCAGATATTTTTCCTGTTATTTTGTAGGCATTCAAGCCAAATCTGTTGTCACCTTAATGGGGACAAGTTATTGCATAGTGCCACATCTTGGTGCTTTGTTGGCCTTTGTAATTATTATTACTATTAACTTATTACACAAGTTCACTTTTTTATGCTCAATTTGAATGTAAAGCACAAGAAATCAAAACCTACAACCAAGAGTGCAGTTGTGTATTCCAGTTCCTATGAGTCAAATAAAAAATACTGTATAGCTTTTATTATTGACACATGTTTTAAGTGTTTTAATAAATATGTATCTGTTGTTTTGACAGAAGAAAGACATTCAAAATGTCACCACATAGCACACTCTGAACACTTCTGCTCTGCCTGGTCATATTTATTTCAAAAATAAATTCCTCTTAGAAATCAAAAGAGTGTCCAGAGTTAATTCAGCTACTGAACAAAAACAAACACAAGTGGGGTTTTCTATAATGGCTGTAATGAGCGTATTTCAGAGTGGACCCTAAATTGTAAAGGAAAATCTCGTTGATGAGTGCTGTCTCAATATTGCGAAAGCAAATATCACTTCATTTTATTTTCTATATTTTTTATTTAAAACGCTGCATATTCTCTCCCTAACTATTATTATTAAAAATTTCTTTGAAAAATCTGCACCAAGAAAAAAAGTCAAAGGGAATGAAAAAGAGTAACCATGTTTCAAAGCATGAATATATTTACACCCAAGACAGCTATAAATCTATGTTATTTTTAAGTATCTTCTGAGATGGATATTTCAGAATTCTTCTTTAGTATTTCTTTTGTTCAGCTGACAACTTCAGTACTTATACTTTGGGGATTAGTAAGGGTAAAAGTAGTTGAATTTATATTCTTGCATAGATTTAAAATGACAGAGTTGATTCTTGGTACAGTTATACTTCACAAGCCAGGAAAATTCATTGTTAGAAAGCATTAAAAATGATATAATCAGAAACTAGGAACAAGGAGCACTGATCTAAAGAATTAATTGGTTTTCTGTTTGAAGGAATAGCAAAATTACACATGCCTGCTGGTGATGACGTGAGCAACTTCAAGTTTGTTTTGCTGTTGACAGAGTGACCGAGTCTTAACATCTTATGAACATTAAGGAGGTGAAATTGGATTAGGTAAATTATATTAAGTATCTTGTGAACCAAGAACGGAAATAGAAGTCATAATTGTTGAAATGAAACTTCAGTTAAAAGTTAATTATACAGTCTTCCAATTAACCTAGAAACCAAAAAAATGAAATGTGTTTATGTCAATCTGCAACCTATTCAGCAAAAGTCAAGTGTCACTGGAAGTAATTACAAATTTATTTATTATGTGGCATTTGCATTAAAAACAAATAAGAATAGCAGAGCACTCAAGTAGATAAATATACACTTGAAATGTCAATTTATATGTGTTAGTATAAATTAGAAGTCAAAACAACAATCACAAATATATTTTGATTTTATAACTTCATGTCTCAGTTACCTTTCAATCATTATTGAGACAAAATACCAACATCACAAATTAAGGAAGAAAATGTTTATTTAGCTCACAGTTAGTGGAAGCCCATACACGGCTGGCTCCAAGTCATTGAGGCACGTGGAAGAGTTTTAGCAGTTCATGGCAGCTGAAAATAGCAAAACTCCAAGCACAAAATTGAGGAGACACAGGCAGAGAGCAAGCCCCTTTCTCCTTTTTTGTACTACAGTCAGTCTATACACCACACAGCAGTTGTGGGGTTTATAATCCGAGCAGCATTCACACCCATAATCCCAGCAGCACTCACACCCATAATCCCAGAAAACTGCAATGAGGTTTTGAGGGGACAAATAGACACAAACCACAACACTGCATAAATATGAAAAAGGCAAAATAATTGGAAGAAGTTTTAAGTTTCTAATTTACCAAAGGAGGTAAGCACTCTGAAAATAAATAAATAAATAAATAAAGACAATGAAAGAAATATATGGGAAACTATGTAGTAGTAAAACATGATAATAGTCTTCTTAGTGAGAAATTATCTTTATGTAATTCTGGAGCTTAAAACCACTAGTCACTGTTTGCCAGCTTTTTTTTTTTTTTTTTTTCCGGAACCGGGGATTGGACTCAGGCCCTTGCGCTTGCTGGGAAGTGCTTATTCCACTGAGCCATCTCCCGGGCCCCATGTTTCTCAGGTTTTGAACCTGCTTTGTGATCACTGTTCCTCATCACAGAGAGTCACCACTTCTCTCAGCCTGGGGGTGAAAAAATTCTTGCACAGAAAATACATGCATTTACATGACCAGTTTTGAATTCTGCTCTTCTGTACGGAAAGTAACTTTATCAGTAGGAAGAGAGGAGAACAAGAAAGAAGAGAACCAGGAGAATGAGTAAGGGAAGGGAGAGCAAGATTTCAACTATCAATCACTACCGTAATTTTCGGCACAAAGTCCTACATCACTTACTCTCACATGTCATTTTCATCGTAGTTTAAAAAACACATGCTGAATAAATTTTGTGAAGATTACCAGTTTCTCCATAGAAATCCTGGTTAAGCAGATGATGTGTAGTTCATGAAACTAAATGTTAGCTATCATCACAGTTGATAGGAATTCAAGAGTTTCTAATACTTAAATTTGAAGTACACAGATGGACATAAATAAGAAAGTTGTGTTCTGAAAACTAAACAAAACGAACTATGAGATAGTGATGTAACACTCTTAGCTATTTATCATAAGATGGAATTTTTCTAAATACTTCCTGGACACTTCTGCCAATTCAGTAATATATTTTTTTGTAGCTTGATGATAATGAGATATTGTGAGAAATGATTCCAGGATAGTTTAATCTTCTAAACAAAGATGCACTTCTTAGGGCAAAATTCTTGATGACACTTCATATATTTCCATGATTGTATGTAGGAAGTACTACACTCAAGACATAATCAATTGAAAGATAAATATGTTCTATTACTTTATCACAAATAAAAATTTTAGGGGAAAATGATAATTTGATAATTGGTAATAAGAAATAACATTTTTGGTAATATGGCTTATGTCAAAATTTCAACAATATAGATGTTGCACAAACTGTACATTTAATTGATTTAACCACTAGGGATATGCTCAAATATTCTGCAGTATGACTTAAAAAGAATATTTCATCTTTTTTTGAAGATCTCTAAAATAATAAAATTAATATAAATTTTGGTTTCTTAAAATTATTTCCAGAAGACTTCAAATATGGCATATCTGGATGATATTCCTCAAAATTTATTCTTCCCAAATACCTAGACAAAATTTTGGCTTGTCAAGGGATGGGGAGATAGCTCAGTAGAATAAGTGCTTGCCTGGCAAGCACAAGGGCCTGAGTTCAATCC
>NDGN011542477.1:0-33672 GCA_002564285.1 Tympanoctomys barrerae
CTTTCTTTCTTTCTTTCTTTCTTTCTTTCTTTCTTTCTTTCTTTCTTTCTTTTTTTTTTCCCCGGAACTGGGGATTGAACGCTTTCCTTGCCAGGGAAGCGCTTATTCCACTGTCATCTCCCCGGCCCCTTATACTGTAATTTCTTAAGTTAGACCACTTCTAACTTATGCTGAGGTGCTTGCTCACAGAACCAAACTATCAAGAAATCCAAGGTGTCTGTGGAGCAGTCAAAGTGGAAAAGGTCAAAGGTCAAAGTGGAAAAGAATGGAATTGTCTCTCCATAGTCCAATTTAAGCTCACATAGGACAACATCAAATTGTTAGGCAGGCACATTTTTTTGAAAATATATATCCCATATCTCAATTAAACTACCTCAACCAATATTATTTAGAGCAATCCTGAGGCACTGTCACTTAATTGATTCCACATTGCTGATTGTGAAGAAAACAATTCATTATAGTTGATTTAAGCTGTATTGTTCTGAGGGTGAACTTCAATATGGCAATAATATTTGGAAAACTTTCAGCTTAAAGCCATAGAGTGAATATCTAAAATGCAGTGCATGGCTTTGGCGTTGTAAGATGAGCTGAAGCTGGAAGTAATTGGAAGAAAATATTAGGAAAGGATAAAGGGACTAAAAGAGATTAAGGGAGAAAGTAATGTTTATAGTATTGGTTACAGAAGGAAAGGATACCTTGTCATGTTACGGATGAAGTTGAAGTTTGAACACTGTTGTCTTTCATAATGTTACTACTAATACCTATTGTGTACCCTAAAGACTTTTCCAAGAATCAAGTTGAAATTGGCACCTGGTTTCTAATTTCTTATGATAAAATGTGAGAGAAATGAACTACCAAAAATGTTGTTAAATGTATAGGATCCTACAATTTCTGCAGATGAAAGTGAAGCTGTTTCCTATTTTTAATCTTTATAGATGGCAGATAACTTTTATATTAGTTGTATCTGGTTACAGATCAACTCGGAGCTTGCCTCAAAGTTCTTAGGAGTATGGTCCCACCCAGTGCCAAGACTGAGATAAAATGAGGCTTTTCTCTAGGTAAACTATTGGTGTTGCATTTGTCTAATGAGTATGTTTCTATATAGATACATTAAATCCCACAGTGCTTTGAAAAAGATTGTAGTAACTAGTCCTATAGGAATGAGTGACAGAACAACAACAAAAACTTAGAAGGCTTTGGACCTTCACATTTTTGGAGTAAGAAACAATCTGAGAAGCCTATCCACTTTTAAAATGGGCCATTTGTTATTGAAGAGGTCAGATGACTCAGAGAGTGGAATGGAGAGTTAAGGACAGCCAGCCGATGTGACTGATCCTGCAGGAAATGACAAGCTGTGTTATCAATGGAAAATGTTTGGAAGCAGAGGGACTGCTGTGAGTGCCCTGTGTTTCTCCTAGGAGAGCTGATAGCCCTTGTCTTAAACTGCTCCACCATTGCTTTTTTGCATGTAGAGCTCAGATAACATCCCTTTGGTTGACAATTATTTACACTGAAAGGAATGGATTTCAAGAAACTGTATTAAAGTGAGAGAGAAAGGGTGACAATCAGAGCTGAGTTATGGGTTCATTCAGTTTCATTGTGTCTAAATTTTTGATCTCTCATTGGCCAACTCAATTTCTATTTCCTCATGAACTTATCTCAGTTGCTGTAGTTTGAACCGTTATACTTTTTCCTTTTCTCTTACTAACCATAAAAACTTTAATTCATCAAAATTCAACATTTAAAGACATATTGCCAAAGGCTTGCTAAGTAGCTCAGTGGATTAAAGCATCTGCAAGCAGAAGCTAGAGCTGCGTGTTTGATGCCTGGGCCTGCTGTGCTGCCTTCACCCCTTGGGGCATGCTGAGATGGCAACTGAGACTGGGTGTGGTGGCATGTGCCTGTAATCCCAGCTTTTGGGAGGCTGTATACAGGCGGATCACTAAGAGTCTGATCTAGTATTAAAACCCTGAACACGCAGTAAACCTTTTCCTAAAATTAAAAAAAAAAGATAAATTGCTTTTAATCATTCAGTATTATATATTTTCTTTCCATGGAAAATGGAGTAACTCAGTAGCTAAATGTAAGATTCAACCTCCATGTCTTCCTCTAATAACCTTATTATTCCATTAAGTTATTCCATCCCTCGTCTGTCAGTTTTTCATGCATAACATGGAGATAATGTTCTTAAATTTACCTGCATCGGTGGGTAGCTGTGTTAAGTGACACGAGGAAGGTCTGAGAAGTCTTCATTATTGCTCAATGATGTTAGCTAGTATCACTGAATCACAATCTGTCACCCACTAACATGGCTCCTTGCTTTAGTAGAAATGGAATTAAATCTAAAGCACAAATTTATACAACAAAAATCTGTAATTAGAAAGCCTGCAGGAATCCTGGGAAGGACTCCAAACTTGTAGCTGGAGGGGAATTGTCTGATACTAATCCACCTGTAAGGTGGGAGGCTACCGAGGATAAGCTTGTGGGCTGGAGTCTGGAGAAAAATTACCCCTTTCCTGGTGTTATACTTCTGAATCTTCATGGCTGAAGGGCTTTGCATTTAACAGGAAGAGATTGTCTCTATGTATAGCAGTTCAGTCATATGAGCCTTCACTGTTCAGATACTCACAGGTTTAGGACAGTGGTTCCAAGCCTCTAGGCATAGTGGGGTGTCCTTATAAGCCTCTCATCTTGGTGTGCTAGGTCTTAAAGGAGGGATGCAGGCCCGGATCTTCAGACACTCCCTATGTGATCAGAATGTGCTAAAAACAGAGCAAAGTTTGTCCTTCCTATTCTTTCTTTTATTCTTCCTTTTTTTTTTTGTTTTTGAAGTATATCATGATATTTTCTTTATTTTAAAGAAAAAAAGATAAACAGTAAACCAAGTTTCAAAACAAGTTACTAGGACAATTGCAATAGTTGGTACATTGTATATTGCTGTTTCTATCTCTTGTTACTATAAATCTTGGATCTAAGCTTTTCTCTGCACCTAGTAGCTTACTGGACATCTTTTCACCCAAATGACATTCAATTCTCTGAATGTCCCCTAAGAAAATACAAATCATGCTTTCAATGAATGAAATGCCCAAGGTGCTGCATGTTTCCCATCCCTGTGGTGGTGGTCTCTGAGTATGTTATGACTGAAATGTAACTAGGTCTGCATTTTTGCAAACAAATATACAATATGAGAAACTTGACTCTGCAGAAAACTGAGTCCTGACCATATAAGTATATTCCGTAATATGTGGCAGATCAATTAGAGACATTTTGTCCTCCAAATATATACTACCTGCAGAGTGATACAGCAGACTTATTATTTATGTAAAGCATATTTTGCATAGGTTTCTAACAAAATAAGTATTGCAAAGAAATGAAACATAATTCAGTAAGTCATGATTTCAAAGATTCAAAGACATTATGTTGTCCATTATTGGATTACTGCATGTAATTAGATTTTATAAAGTTTTATAAAAAACACAATGTATATAAATATGTACATGTGGAAAAAAAACTTTAGTCATAAAATTGATTTAAATGCACTTAATATTTCTGTCTACTACCTGGTTCTTCTCCGACTTCATGTGATTAAATGTTTGAGGGTTAAGTCCTTCATTAACCTGGATGAAATCATTAGATTCAATTATATATCTTTCTTTTTCATTGCCAAGACACTACAGATACAACATCTACTTCTTTAGTGTTTGTGCTCTATGCTTGGTACCCTGGCTGCCATGTCACAGAAATTATGAAAAACACATTTTAAAGCATATCCAGACTTATTTGACATTTTCATCCTGACTCTCAAGCCATAAAAACCTTAAATATAGAATTTGAATCAAGGCTTGTAGCTTTGACTTCAGCATGTCTTATTCTGAGTTGAGGAATTAATTAAAGCTTTCAAATTATAAAACTCAACCCCAGAAAGTTTGGTTTAGTTGTACTGAGAAGTGGCTGGGTTTATATATTTTTCACAAAAACCTGAAGAATCACTGAAGCACTGAGAACTGTCCTTTGAAGCTGTAACATCATAGTAAAATAGAATAAAGCAGAAGGACGATGAGATTTTCTGTCTCCAAAATAAGTAATGGGATAAAATAAAAGTAAAGTGAATAATAAAAACCTCTCAGTTTCTTTAGCATTATTTATTTTTGCTCTTTCTAATTTTCCCATGTCCATGTCACAAATCTTGATTATAGCCTAACTTAAGTGCTAATCCTTTTTCCTCCTGTTATCTAAATTTGAATATTTTTCACATCCACACATTGAAATATAATGTTTACACAAAATTCTCCAAAATTATCTTTCATCTATGTGTATTTAATTTCTCATTTATTTCTTTAGCTTCCCATTGACTATTTACACATCTCAAGATCATTAAATCAGCACATGTATGCCTGTGAGTGGTGCTAATTTCTACTTTTTCTTTTTTTCTGTTTAGTCTTTCCTCCAAGGTTACCATATGGAGTTGATGGTCCTTTCAAAATATCAGCATCCAGTTGGCAATGAATTTCATATATAAAATGGACAAGATCAAGTACAGCCAAAGATCTGAGATCACACAGAAAGAGTCGAGATAAAATGTGTAGGGAATTCTTCTCTGATGTGTGTGTGAGCTGAGTGATGAACAAATACTGTCAAAGAAATTATTTAACAAATCAGAGAACGAGTGGATAGAGAGAATCATGAGTTGGGAAAATGCTGAAGTGAACACAAGATTAAGAATGGGATAGATAAGGGGCTGGGGAGGTGGCTCAGTGGAATAAGTGCTTCCTTGGCAAGCACAAGGTCTGAGTTCAATCTCCGGTTCTGAAAAAAAAAAAAAGAATGGGATAGTTTAAGGGTAAGTGGTGAAAAAATGGTTGTAACTTCATTCAGGTGCTTAGAAATAATACAGTGTACATTTATAGGTTATGTATGTTTTAAAATTTTATTTAATGTACACTTAAAAGGATATTAAAATGAAGTTAAATTTTTTTCTAAAATATAATGGGATTCTATATAGAAGATGTACTGTAGAAATAGACCAGTATATGCAGATAAACCAGTTAGAAACTATAGCTAAAGTGTAGGTGAGAAATAATTATGGCCTTATCTTGGGTGATAACAGAGAAAATAAAATGTGCTTATGTAGAAGTGATATTTGTGCATTAAACTAAATGTGTTTGATAGACTGGATTCAGGAAGAGTTCAGATTGAGATAGAAATTGGTGAAAATGTCTGAATTTTTTTGGGGGGTGTGTGTGGGTATGCAGGGTATCACTACATAGCTCAGACTCATAGTGATCCTCCTGATTTCTGCCTCTTTAGTGCTAGGATTACAGGCATATGCCACCACAGCAGAACTCCATCTCCAGCTCAGTGTGCCTGAGGGCAGGGCCAGCACAGCATACCCAGCCAGGGATTGAGCACTGGCCCCTGTGCTTACCTAAGCACGCGCTTAGTTTGCTGAGCTATACCACCAGCCCTAATGTCTGAGCTTTTAAATTGAGAAAACAGTGGTCTTATACAGTGATGTGAATTCATTCACATAGTTTGGAAAGAAAAAATTATTTCTTTTTGACCATGTCGAGTACATGAAGCCTAATGAATAGCCAAGTAGATGAGGCAGAAAAGAAGTAAAATAATTAATACTTGGAACAAAAAGAGCTACATAAACTAGAGAAGCATTTGAAAGTCATCTACATTTATAGATTCAGCCAATGAAGCAAGAAGTCCTGGGGTTAAGAGACTGAAATTGTATTAACAAATAAAAATGAGATTTTTAAGAAAAGAGGAATAGCATTCCAAATGTTAACTATACAAAACATTCCTTTAAATTCTAGGAATCTGATCCTACAAAAGAAACCATTAGGTTTACAAAGATAAATTACATTCAATACCTTTGTGGGAACTGCTTCAGAAATTTGTTTGAAATGAAAGTAGAAAACCATATGGTATAGTGTGAGAAAGAGAAAAGAAAGTAAAAAAGTGGAATGCCATTTCTAGAAAGTCTATTTCTTAAAAAATGAAAATTAACACAATACTGAACTTGCATCTAATGAAGTACTGGATTTTTTTTTCCATTCTTGCACCAAACATCCCTGAGTCTAGAACAGGATGAAGATTCTAAACTGAAAATGAGAAGATACAGTAAGGACAGTTGTCAAACTACTGAATAACAGGACAGATTGTAAGATTTAGAACTATTTATTTTTTCCTGTTGTTATGCTTGGCATGTAAACCTCTCTGTCTTTAATTCTTCCTTACATCTATTCTTTATACAACTCTGAATATATCTTCCAAGATCATATTTTTCCTACCCAAACGATTTTTTGTTACTAGACCAGCATATATATACTCCATGTTTGAATATATAAAATGGTCCTCATATTCCTAAGCTTTATTCTAAAGCTTTATTAATTTCTGTTTGCAGCAACATGACATCTTACCTTGTATGGATATCTTGCCTCTTTCTGAGTGATGAGTTCATGACCAAAGGCTTTCTAGAAGGAATGAGTAGTAGTTAATGACACAGCTATTGGAAAAGTCCCATTTGTATCATTCTTCAACCTACTCTCAGTGTAATCTTGCATCAAGTTCTTAATCTTTTATGTTTGAATTTTCTTACCTTGTATATAAAATCAGTAGCTGCCTTACATGTCTTTAACAGAAATAAATAATTGTCTGACTAATAGACCTATACTATAAATGATACCAATTTTTAATTCTTGAAATAATTTTCCCTCCTTAGAATATCTTCTTTAAAGAATGATCCCACTTATTGCTTTCCAAAATCCATTTGCTGTGACTTCCAGTTCTAAGAACTCAGAGTCCCACCACTCTTTTGGCACTGCCAGTGCCTGTAGCTCTTGTGTTTTCTCTGTGGAGCAACCTCTGTCCTTTCCTTGTATTTTTCCCTCAATGAATATACATTCTTGGCTCTTCTGAACTTCTGGGGTCTCCACTGCGTCCTGGCCTCACACTCACAACTTCACACTATTCTCTCAGGGCACAGTGCCTTGTCTCCAAAGCCTTCTTCTGAAATCTGGTTGTGAGCTTTTCTGATCCCACAACCCTTGCGTTCTGCATGCACCTAAAACCAGCATCACGTGGATGAGGCCACCATCCACCAGCCAGAACAGTTGCCAGTCTTCTTTTTCTTTTGGGACCAAGTGCCAAACTAAAACTGTTCAGTATAAACATTCCCATTTGAAAAGGGGTGAAATGGAATTAGAAAACAGTTGGACCAAAACAAGACAAAAATTCACCTGGGAAAACACTAACCCCAGAAGCTCCATACTCAGAATCAGAAGAACAAGGTGATAAAATATACACTCCTTATGGTGATTATGGTGGAATGTCAACTTGATTCACTTGTACTCCCCCTGTGGGATTGGTGGGGCACATTTCTTGAAATGAGTAGGTGTGTCCATCAGGCTTGGCTCTGGGACCTATGAGTGACCCCGAAGCCATTACTTCTGTCACTGTCTTCTTTGCTTCCTGGCTGCCATGAACTAAGCAAATTTGCTCTTCTCTGCATTTCCATGATGATGTTCCTGCCCTGGAACCTGCTGACCATGGACTGAGTCTCCCCGATTAAGCCGTTTCTTCTCTAAGTTATGTCTGCTGAATACTGTCTTCAGCCTCAGTAGAGATGATTCATACACCTTCATCAGGAATTGTGGAACTCTTTTCTCTTCATTTTTAAGTTTTTTGGCCAAGAAGTGCATAAGTTTTGCCTCAGTACATTTTCCTGCCATGAATTGCTACCTTACCAAAGATGCAAAACAATGAGGCCAACTAATTGTAGACAGGAAGATCCAAAGCTATGAACCAAAACAAACATTTTCCTCTTTGTAAGTTGTTTCTTTCAGGTGGTGGTGGAAAGTTGACTTACATAATGGCACAATTCTTAATGCCTACGTCATGATTTCTATTTTTTAATTGTACTATAAATTTTATAACTGCTATAACTTTTTAGTTTCTCAAACTGATAAATTTGTTGTTTATTTTTTTAATGTATTTTGTGCAGGTCTCACTACACAGATCAGACTCATAGTGATCCTTCTGTTTTCCGCCATCCAGTGCTTATATTATAGGTGTGCACCACCACACCTGGTCTCAGTGGCTGGCTCAGCTCACCAGGGGTGCAAGGCCTTCAAGAGATGTGGTGCCAGGGATTGAACCGGGTCACTGCGCTTGTCTAAGCAGGCAGGCTGCTGAGCTGTCTTGCCAGCCTGTTATGTTACTTTTTATTTTATACATTGCAGCTATATTATCAGCAGGGTAATTGTTAAATATAGCTGACTTTTTCCATTAAATATACATTTGAATAATTCTGTCTGCTTCTTCGACTATGTCATAATCTCTTGAATTAGAAGTCTTAATGTTCACCATTTTCTAGACATCTTTCAAATCAGATCAGAGAAAAAGTAAGCAATGGATGGTTGAGTGAAACTGAAAGAGGAGAAAAAGGAGGAATTTCAGGTTCTGAGGAGGGAAAATAAAAAAGGGAGAAGACACAGAAGCATGAAGGAGTGGTATGAGGTGACCATGAACAAGAACATCGAACAAAAAACTGGAAGAGGAAAATACGAGTGACCATATAGAAAGTTTTAGATAAAGGACACATAGGGCAAAGAGAAGTATATAAAATGAGTTCACACATACTCTCCTCACCGTATACCAAAACAAATTCCATAATGCAAGAGAGGTATGACATAAAAATAAGACTTAAACTGGAAAGAGCTAAATGTTTATCAAATTTCTGGGACATGCAGAAGCATTATCCCAAGAAATGGAAAAAAATATACAGATATAATTGAAGAATACAGATTCAGCAAAATAAAGAACAGAAAAGGAAAAAAGTTGTAATATAAACATTTCCCTACATATCCAGCTTCAGTTGTAGTTAAATATAAAAATGTGAGCTTTCACCCATATAGTTTCAGCAGTATAAGATAAAGTATATTGTAAAACAAAAATTGCAATCAAATAATTTTATTTGTGATTACTGTATACTGACACTACTCAAATGCAAGCTTATCTGTTGTAATAAGATGTGAAAATATTCTATGCTTTAGAAAATGTTTAAACAATGAATATTTTAAGATTATAATAAAATATAAACCAGTAGTTTCATTTTGGGGATTTTTCCTCAAGAAATGCTCCACATGAAGAAAATATTTGCAAGAATAGTTAACATACATGTGCTTATTATCCACCCTGCACTCTTCTGAGGGTTGTACAAGTGATGTTTGTACACTATTGCCTTATAGCTTATAATACATCTCTGAAATATTTGCTACTATTATTATATTTTATAGATTAAACAGCTGAAACATAGTGACTTACTCTGTTTTATAAGTAGTGCAGGACCAGAATTTATCCCTAGGAAGTTAGACTTTAAAATGTGCAACCTTAATGATATTCATGAGTTATAGCATTTTGTATTATTTATAAGAGGAATTTTTGAAAGCGAAAGTTTCTTGATAAGAAATCAAGCATAATACACGTACTCATTTGACTTTTAATGATTACAGTGACCTCAACAAACTCTAGACAATGCTAAAAATACTTATGCCATTTTAGGGTAGTAGATATTTTTCTATCACACACACACACACACACACACAATTTACTACCTTATTCACAAACACACAATTGCTCACAGAAGTAAGAATTACTGTTATTGCTTAGCAAGTAGCCATTGCTCTACATGGATACAGGTGAATTTTTTAATTTAGTATTTGCCATATTTTCTGTTCTACTTCGTTAACCCATATTAATTCCTTTTAAATAAAGACTAAAACAAAATTCCAGAAGAACTCATATTTTCTTGTCATGATTTAAAGTAAGAATTAAGAAGTCAAAATAATGGGAATAAGATCAAAGTATAAGCAAAGGCTAAACTATGGTCATTTTTAAATTTTACAGCTGTCTAACAATAAATGAGACCATATTGATAGTTATTGGAGCTCAAAATGTCCTAGAAGTAAAAATGTGCACAAAGGTCACTGACTATACACACTATATATATATATATATATATATATATATATAATTTATTTATGTATTGCAGAACCAGGTATTGAACTCAGGCCCTTGCACTTGCCAGGGAAACACTTATTCCACTGGGCCATCTCCCCAGCCCCACAATATTGTTTTTGATAAACTCAAAAGGCATCACAAATGGTCAGTTACTTCTTCCAGTTGTATGTATCTTTAGAATCCTGTTGATTCAAATTCTCACCCTTAATTTAAAAAGCTTAAGAGAACATTTCACATACATGAAAATTTGAGTCAATTTTGAGCTTCAAAGATTAAACTAGGAAAGATTGGGGATACCAATTATTCTAATGAGTATGCTACAAAGAGTTACAAAACTTGACTGGGAAACACCACAGATATCTTCACCTAAAACCTCTTCCAGCTCGTATTTAACAATGTAATGCAGCAATGATGTAAATTTTAATTATAGATACGCAAGAATAAATTATAAAGATTACTTTTTTATCTTACTTTAGTGATATACATGTAATACATTACCAATAAAAATATGATATGTTAGAAAAAGTAAAGCTTGGGTCTGTAGGTCATCTGGTATATCAGTAGCAAACACTGTAGCATTTTGCAAACCACAAATAACTTCTGGATTACAATTTTTCCTGTCATTATATTTAGGGTGTGGCCTGGAATATTGAACTCTAGGGTTGTTTTCTACTGCCTCTTTGGGAGCTTCTAAAGTTCAAGTGTGTGTTTTGGGTGGCACATCAGTGATGTTTATGGAAAACATCACTTAAAGCATATATGAAGAAATGAATGACTTGTATCTGTAAAGATTATTGGCTTTTCCTTACAACTTCTTCTGGGAAAACTAAAGAGAACCAAATGTATCAATTAGAGAACTAAATGTACCAACAAACTAAGATAAATTCAGGTTGACTACCGTTTAAGAGATCTTGGGGGATCATCTATATTTAACTAGTTAACTGCATTGTTTTTCATTTTCTTGACGAAGTTTAAATGGCATTTCAAGGTATTAGGATAGGCCAAAGAATAGGACTTCTTAAAAGTGAATAAGTTTTTTTTTCCTTCTGTCAGCACTTATGCCTTTAATGTTCTCATATGATGATGTGCATTACAAATAGTTAAGATGTAGCTTTGCAGTATTTCTCCCAAAATTGATCATGGAACTGTTTTTCATAGACTATAGAAGCATGAAACATATCTTGCGAAACAGTAGGATAGAACCATGAGATCCACTGCTTAGGTTATATTTTGAGTTTTACAATATTATTTTTCCTAGTTGTTCAATAATTTGGTGAACATTTTTGTGTATCTGGTTTGTATCAGGCATTACAGCAACAGCACTTGGTTGGAAGTGTAGCATGTCTATAGAATTCAAATTCTGTGTCTTGTATTTGATTGGTGGATCCCTTTACTTTTCTGGAGGTTTAGCTTTTCCTACTGTAGAGAGATTCAGAAACAAGGAGTTGAGAGCTCTGCTCCTTCTGTGAAAAACTTGTATTGAATGGATGAAGTTATTTACTTTTCATATTTGTATAATGTTTTATAGGTATTTGCCAATTTTAAGTTAAGAACAACTTGCAATGAGTGTAAACTAAAAAGGATGAGCAATCATGTCTAATACCATATGAAAAGAACCTTAGTTTTTCACATGTGTCATGTTTGAGAAGAGAAACTGAAGTCCATTTATCGTAGGTACTATTAAGGCAGCACCAAAATATTAACAAGTCTAACACTAGTGACACAATGATTATAGTGTAGATATTCTGTGTTGCCTCAAATATCTATATCAGCTATCTACACTGATACATCTCACCTGTCTTCTTTTGTTGTTTTCATATTATGACCTCCATATTAACTGGAGAGAGAAAATACATTTAGATCAATTAAAATAATTAAATAATACTTAAATTCTATCTTATAAAAAGATAGCTCAAAATTAACCTATATACTTCCTTTATTTTTCATGGTTTTTAATGTAAATAGTATAAAAAATTTAAGAAAATATTAAAAGCAATACATAACTTCAAAACAAGATGATAGGAAATCAACAAGGGATCTTATATTGCATATCATTATTTTCAAAGTAGCTGTTCACACCAGATGTAGGCATGCAAAATTGATCAAAAATTAAATAATAACTATTCCTTTCAACTAACCAATAAAATTAGTAATAAAATTATTTCACTTATTTTGTGTGTATAAACATGTCTATTTTCCTGTCCTTCATTCTTTCTTTTCTCCTTTCACTCATCCCAGTTGTTCTTTTCTTTTGAGCAGTGTCTACTACACTTTTTGGATTTAGTTTACTCTTTCAGTGTCTTATGCTGGGGAGATAATACAATGTCTTCACATTTGGATCTGACATATTTCACATATGATATGGAACCCTATTGCTTGCATTCACCTAGAAAAGCCTAGAGTTTATTGTTCTTTACGGATGAGTAATACTCCATCGTATAAGAATGCCACAACTTTTTTATCCATTCCTCAGTTGATGGGCATTTGGATTATTTCCAAGATTTTAGTATCACAAATTGCCCTGCTATAAATGTGGTGCACAAAGTACAATTTAGTATGTTGTTTTCAATTCTTCTGGAAATATGGCCAGTAGGGAAACAGTTGGGTTGAATGGGACATGTACTCCTAGTTTTGAGGAATCTCTACACTGATTTCTGCAGTGGCTCCAATAATCTATACTCTTGCCAACAGTGGAGAAGTAGTTCTTTTTTTCCCACAGCCTTCCAGTATTTGTTACTGGTTAATTTCTTTCTTTCTTTCTTTCTTTCTTTCTTTCTTTCTTCTTTCTTTCTTTCTTTTTGAGGGGGTACTGGGGATTAAACTCAGGACCCTGCACTTGCCAGGCAAGCACTTATTCTACTGAGGTATCTCCCTAGGCCCAGATTTTTTGATAATAGTCATTCTTTCTGTGGTGTGATAGAATCTCACTGTTGTTTTAAATTACATTCCTCAAATGAGCAATGATATTGAACATTGTTCATATATTTATTTGTCATTTGCATTTGTTCAACTGAGATATATATGTTCCTCTCAGATGTCCATTGTCTGATTGGCTTTGAATTTTGGGGATTGCTATGTTTTCAATACTCTGTAAATTCTCCATAGAAGTCCTCTATCTGGGGGACAATTGACTGAATTTTTTTCCCAATATATGGGTTTAATTTTCACCATTGGTGATTTCTTTTGAGGTGGGGAAACCTTTCAATAAGATGAGATCCCAGTTGTTGATTCTGGAAATATTTTGATGCAGTTGGGTTTTACTCATGAACTCTCTGCCTACCCCTGTGTCTTCAAGATTTCAGCCTACTTTCTCTTTCAGAAATTTAGTGTTTCTGTTTTAATGTTTAGATCTTTAATCCAGTTTCACTTTAGTTTGGTGCATGGTGATAACAATGGATCTAATTTTAGTCTTCTGCATGTAAAGTGTCAGCTTTTTCAACACCATTTATTGAAGAGATTATCTTCCTTCCAGTGACCATGCTTGGCCTCTTTGTCAAATAGAAGGTTACTGTGTGTTTGTAGTGCTGTCTGCCTCTTTTAGTCTGTTCTATTGATCCTCCAGTCTGCTGTTTCCCCAGTACAAACCTGATTTTATTACAGTAACTTTGTAACACAATTTCAAATTGGAGATTGCAATGCCTTTTGCCTTTCCTTTGTTATCCAGAACTGTTTTTGGTATTTTAGATCTCTTCTGGTCTGATATCAATCTTAGAAATGTTTTCACTAGATCTGTGATGGATATGAATGGAATTTGCTAAGGATTGCACTGAACCTGTACAGGACTTTTGGGAGTATGGTCATATTCAAAATTTTCGATCTTCCTACATAGGAATAAGAAATAGTTTTCCATTTTTTAAAATCCTCATTGATCTCTTTTTTCAGAGCATTTAATTTTGAGTAAATAGGTCTTTACTTCCTTTATCAAACTGGTCCCTAAGTATTTCATTTCTTTGGATGTTTTTAGCAATGTGTGGCTTCCCTAATTTCTCTTAGTGAGTTTGTTGTTTGTTACAGAGTGCTATTGATTTTTTGAGTGTTGAGTTTGTAACAAGGTATGTGACTGAATTTGGTTATTAAATCTAGAAGTCTTGGGGCTAGGGAGATGGCTAAGTAGAATAATCACTTGCTTGGCAAGCACAAAGGCCTGAGTTCAATCCCTGGTACCACCAAAAAAAAAATCTAGAAGTTTTTTGGTGATAGCTTTGAGTTCTACTCTGTAGAATAACATGTTATCTGTGAATAATGATAATTTCATTTCTTTCTTTCCTATCCTTGTTTCTTTTATTTCTCTCTTGTCTAAATGCTCTGGCCAAGGTTGCCAGAACTATATTGAAAAAGAGTGGTGAAAGTGGACATCCTTATCTTGTTCTTGATCTTAACGTGAAAGCTTTCAATTTTTGTCCATTTAGTATGATGTTGGCTGTTCCTTTTAAGTAGATGACTTTTTATAGAGGAAAAGACCATGTATTTCAATTTTCTGTAAGATTTGTATCATGAATGAGTGTTGGACTTTATCAAAAGCTTCTTTGCATCTATAGAGATGATCACCTCATTTTTGTTATTGTCTATGTCTATATGTTGCACTATATGTTTTGATTTACAAACATTGAACCATGCCTGCATTACTGGCTTGAAATTCACTTGGACATGTTGTATAATCTTTTTTGATTTGCTGAATGCTGCTAGTGATATTTTATTGGTGGTTTTTGCATTTATATTCATTAGGGAGATTGCCTTATGGTTCTTTTTCTTGGTTTGGTATTAGCTCAATATTTGCCTCCAATTCTAACTAAGGAATAAATTAGTTAGAATTGCTTCTTTTTAAATTTCATTAAAGAGTTTGAACATATTACATCATCTCTAGAATTCTGTCGAATTCAGCTGTGAATGCATTAGGACCTGGGATTTTATTTGTTGGTAAGGTTTAATTATATTTTCAATCTCATTGACTGATACTGAGTTATTCAGGAGTTTTGCATCTTCTTGATTCAACTTTGATTAATTCATAGGTGTCTTAGAATCAGTCCACTACTTCTATGTTTTGCAACTTATGTGAATAAAGATTTTCCAACTAAGTATTGATGATCTTCTGAATTCCTACCAGCTCTGCAGTGATTTCATCTATTTCATTCCTTGCTGCATGAATCTGAGTTTCTTCTTTCCTTTTTGCTGATAAGCTTGGCTATGGATTTATCAATTTTATGTATTCTTTCAAAGAACTGACTCTTTCATTAATTCTTTATACTGTTTTCTTAGTATCAATTGCATTAATTTTTGCTCTGATTTTTACAGTATATGATGCCTTCTTAGGCATTTTTTTAGTATCTTTTTCTAAAATGGTGAGGTGTAATATATGGCTTTTTATTTGTGCTTATTCTGTTTTAATGAAGAGAGAATTTACTGTTATAAATTTCCTTCTGAGGACTGCATTCATTATATTCCATAGCTCCCAGTAAGTTGTATTGCATGTTCATTTGATTGTAGATATTGTTTAATGTCTTCACTGATTTCATCTTTGACCCATTGATTGTTTGGAAAGGTGTTGTATGGCTTCCATGTTCTTATGAATTTGTGATTTCTTTGATCAATAATTTCCAATTTCATTCCGCTGTGCTCAGATAATATACATGGGTTGTTTTCAATTCTTTTGCATTTTCTTAAGCATGTTCTTTGAGCTAGTATATGGTCTAATTTGTAGAAAATACCACGTTGCAGCTGAAAAAATGTGTATTCTGAGGTTGGGTGCGAAGCTCTCTAAGCATCTGCTAAGTCCATGTGTTCACAAGTTTTGTTCAGTTCTGTTATGTCTTTGCCAATTTTTTTCTAGTTGATCTATCTCTTTGTGACAATAGGATGTTAAGTTCCCCCATTACAATTGTGTTGTTACTTATTTAATCTTTCACGTCTATTAATACCTACCTCGTATAGGTCAGTTCTCTTGTATTTGGTGCAAATATATTTATGATTGTTATCTCTTGCTCTTGATTTTTCCCCTAATAAGTATGTAGTGTTCTTCTTTATGTCTTTTGATCCTTCTTAGTTTGAAGTTCACATTGTCTACAAATCAAATAGTTACTACTGTTTTTTTGTCATTCCCATGACATAAAGTATTGTTTTCCATTGTTTGACTTTTTGTCTATGAATTTCCTTTTGAGTTAAATGTGTTTCTTGTTACAAGCAACTCACTTAAACTTCCTCTTTGTTCAGGGTAGAAATAAAATGTAAGTCAATGAGTTCATTATTCTAGATGTGGTTGCATTTATCTTGTACTACTTTTATTGAGAGAAAGAGATTAATATTTGTACAATTCAGACATAATTTTTTTCCTTAATAAACACTAGGCTATCAATTTTTCCAAATAAATAAAGAACATGGATTTACTGATCTAACTACATACAGTATAATAGTTGGAGTTTCTTTCTTTTTTTTTTTTTTTTTTACTTTTACAAAGAAATCTTGTTACGTAACTGGCTTTGTTTGCTTTACTACTTGTTTGAAACATTTATCTATTTTGTTACCTTAGGTAACTTACTCATTTGCATTCCCAAATATGACTCTACTGTATAATCAAACTACAATTAGCTAATTTGTCCGTTTTATTCTTGTTACACTGGGTAAGACTGCCAAGATAATGCTCATTAGGCAGACTAAATGTAGGGATAATTTTAATTTTATCTACTGCTTCAATAATTCACCAGTTCACTATAAAGATGCTATTTGTTTTGAAATTTCATGAGTATATTTTATTGAAATACATTTCATTACTTTTGAGATTTTTTTTCATACAGGAAGTGTTGGTTGTAATTAAATGCTTTACTACATCTGTTCAAATGCTCATATAATACGTGTTTCTGTCAATAATTTAGTTGCCATGTAATTTTAAGATTCATACTGTTATGGTTTGTATCTAGTTTTCCACCCAAAGACTTATGCAGTTATGAGGCAGACTTCTGAAGTTTGTGATTAATTCATGATCCAGGGCTGGGATTATGGATGTGAGTGCTGCTAGGATTATGGGTGAATGTGCTACACCCAGTCTAGGGCAGATAGCCTGATAATTTTGCTGTTACCACTGTTGCCCATAGTCCTCCCTTTTGCTCTTTCTTTTTTCTGTTGCCATGAGCTGCTGCCCTCTGCCATGTGCCAGTCTGTTGTGCAGCTGAGTATGGACTGAAACCTCCATGAACTGTGAGTTAAATAAACTTTGCATTCCTTAATTTTGGGCTCTGGGTATTCGATCCCAGTAAAGAGGGAAAAAGTAAACTGAGACATATACAAAGATAAGAAAATTGTTTTCCTCTTTGAAGGAAATGTGCAATGTAACCTATGGTAAAATTTAAATTTAACAATGATTTAAGAAGATATAATTGCTTATGTGGATTTTCAAAATAAGATCCCCTGAAAAATTAACCTATCAGTTAATAACATATATCTGGGTGGAGGATCTGTTCCACATAAACTAGCAGTATGTTTCAATGAAATTCAGTACTTGTGATTTTGAGAGGAAACCATGGACTCGACCCATAAACAAAAGGAAATGATGCGTAAGGAACATAAAACAATTTTTTCCCAATCTTTGAGACGAAGCACACCACAAAAGGAAATTATATGCTACCTATAAAATACCTATTCCAAGCCATAACTTAAAGTCAGTTTTACTATAGCCTCCCAACTTCAAAATTCAACGGGATATTAAATTTTTGCTTTGGATATATACATGTAGGAAGGAATCTGAAAATACATAAACAAACTAGATTATAGTAACTTTCTGTGGGAGATAGATAAAGTATATAATGAGTGGTACCTTTGAGAGGTGGATGACATTTTCAAGTTTCTTCTTTGGGTACAGGATTGCTCTTCATATTTTTTCTTGGAAGTATTACATTACATAAGTAACTCTCCCTGACACTTGTAACATTAGTTTTTAAAGCAGCATGTGGTTGGTAATATCTCCACAGTATGCACATCACTCATGTGCCAAGCATGGTGCTGAAAACTGATGTTATAACCAAAATAATCATTTTCTTGTAGAGCCTTTCTCTCATGCATAATTATCCTAATATTACAAAATTAGAGCTCATATAAAATAATACTTCTTAGGGCCAGCCAGATAGCTCAGTGGACTAAGTGCCTGCTTTCACAAGCACAGGGACCAGGGTTTGATCCCCCTGTACCACGTGCCATGTTGGCCCTATGCATAGTGAGACTCTGCACCAAATAGATAAAAAAAAAAAAAGAAGGAAAAAAATCCACTTTTTAAATGAATGGTAATGCTTTGAAGTCTTGAGTCAGGCAAAATATTTAGTGCAAACCTTCAAATTTTTCTTTTAAAATATTTTATATCTTGTGTTTAAAATAGTTAAGATAGGAAGGATTAAAACCTAATTTGGTTCCCAAGGTAAAATTACAAATGACATTACATAATATATGGTAGGAATATATCAATGGCAGCATAACAGAATTAAAGATTTAGATCTTCCAAAAATAACAGTCTAATTCAACAATCTAATATTTTCTAGTTTTGTAAAATAAACTGTAAAATGTTGGTGGCAAAAGTCAGACATTTTTATGATTGGTACATACATGAAGAAATCTCCCCAAGTTGATGTTGTTGGTTTTCTATTTCATCCACTAATCAGGAAATATAACCCTATTATGCAAGACATATATTGTTACTTTGTGACATATATTATTCTTTTCTTTGGCAAAGTAGGCTTATGGCTTGTCTATATTTGGCTTAATATTTAATAAAACATTTTTGGAAAATAAATCTACAATTTCATTCCCATGCTGCATATTTCTTCTGCAGTCTCCAAAAATTAGACTAGTAGAACTTCTACTCATGTAAGTCAAACAGGAAAACAAAGCTTTTTAAATGTAGGAATAACTCTGTTGTGCTTAAGATAAATTTAGCAGTTCATTTTACCAAAGTAGTTAAAAATATCTATGAAAAATATTGTCATACTTTTATTCACTTAATATTATGTAAATCCTTTTAAAATTAATTTCCAACTTTGCTTCAAAAAGGATTAGTTATTAATTTCCTAATCCTTTCTATATTCTTAGAAAGCCTTGGAAAAGAAATATTTTACTGTGGTATGGCTTGAAGTACTATTTTCATTCAAAATACTCAAATATATGACTTACGAGATGTATGAGATTCAGACCAGGCTTTCATTTTTGTCTAGCATTTTTTTATTATACATAATATGGAATCAAAAATATCTCTTTAAGCCTCACTATAATATTGTCCTAAGTATGCTTTTCTCTGGCTCAGAATGTTTAGAAATATTTCAGTTTCAAAGAACTACTCAGTCATGAGAACAATGCCATCAAACTGTAGCTATTTTAGCATTTGACTGCTTTGAGTCTTATTTTGCCTCCATTTCCCTGAAGTGAACAGGCCTTGCCTGGGTAAGCTTTCTTAGATGGCTTACATTTACATGCTAGCATTGAGAACTCTGCCTACTTGAACAAGGCACTCAAGTAGCTATGCAAAAGTAGTGCATAAAGACTTTCAAATTCATTCAATATTCACTTCACGTAGCTGCTGATTATTAAGAATGTAGAATGTATACAAATTCTCGAATACTATTCCCCCAAAAGCAGCAAATTATGAACTGCATTAATACCAATGTCTTTAAGAAAGAAAAATAAAAATGTAAGTCAATGTTTTCTTTAGTCACGATATACTAAGATTTGATAAAAGTGAGTGTTTTGCTTTATGTATTTGGTTCTCACTATGTGACTAAGACTCAGTGATACTTTTGCTTTCAGCCTCTCCAGCCCTGGGATTATAGGTGTGAGCCACCACACCCAGACTTGGTGGCTGGCTCAGCACTCCAAGGAGTGGGGTCAGCATGGCATGTGATGACAGGGATTGCACCACCATCCTGCGTTTGCCTACATAGGCTCTCAGTCCACATAGCTGCCTTGCCAGCCCTAAACATTACTTTTTGTTTAAAAGAAAAAGAAATTAATGACAAGTAATTGTAGTTTTATTTCTTTAAGACATAAATAGGAAGAAAAAGAGTAAAAAAAAATATCAATACTACAACATAGTAAATGTTTAAACATAGGTTTTAAGCAGGAAAATGCTAAAAAAGAAACAGTATACACCCTGTGCCACAAAATTCCCACAATAAGTATGAAGTATTATGTTTTAATACTTATATGTATGTTTATACATATATATACTTATAAGTATGTTTTATTTGGTAGACCTCGTAATTCATGTTACACGTAGACCTTAGAATATGCTGTATATGATAAATTCACATCATTGTATCTGTCCATTAAAACAAACTAAACAAAATACTATCCATTTGATTTACCAGAAATGAAACAACAGAAATACTGGCAAATCTCCAGAAAGAGGAATTGATTAAGCAGCTTTTTCTCTGTTAGACACACTCCTTCTTACTAACTCTTTGTATGTCTAGTAGTTAAGCTAAATGTGTCAACATTCTTAGTTTAAAAAGTAGCTAGGTGATTAGTAAAACTGAGTGTGAGCATGTCCCTGTAGGGCACTGAGAAGTGACACTGGGGAATACATCTGATCCCTCTTGCTTTCCCTTTAGGCCTTCAGCTTCTCAGACACCTTGAAAATAGCATTTTTGCTCTGCCATTTCTGTTTTGGGGCCAGCTGACCATGGACTGAATTCTTGGAAATTTAAGGCCAAGTGAAAGCTCTTCTCCTTTATGTTGTGGGTTGGAATATCTTGTACTTATGATAAGAGCGCTCACACAAAGGGAAGACTGTTTTTCAGACTGGAGTTGCTGCTGTGATTGGATAACTGTTGCTACATTCAGTCAACTTCAGAAGTCTAGAAGTTTAACAAGTGACTCAGCAGCAGGCCACATTCCTCACTTTGCAAACACCCTGAGCTCCTTGAAGAGGAGGGCACTGAGATGGCATGGGCAGATAGCTGGCATATGATAGGAGAGGAGAGGAAAGGAGGCTTGCTCTCTTCCAGTTTTGGCTTTTGCTGCTTTTGTGGTTTTGTGCAGCCTTGAAGCGTTGCCCCCTCACCGTGCCACCCTGCCTTGGTGTCAGCTGATTACGGAATGAAGTCTCCAGAAACTGTGAGCTAAATAAATCTTTCCTGCCCTAATTTTGGGTGTTAAGTATTACTAATAAAACAGATTGCATGTTACCATGTGGTTTAGAAAACTTGGAATTAGCATGCAGGAAGAGTTTTTAAAACCTTGGAGATGCAAGCTAACAGTGTTGAAAGCAACATATGGTGGATAATTCTGGTTGAAGTTCAGAAGACCAGAATTCTGATAGGGATATAGACAGAAAAGGTCAGCCTCAGAAAATTTCACCTGGTACCTCTACACAATCTTGCTAGAGATGATATAGGTTATACATTGGCAAAAAATAAAATGTGTACATTAGTTCGTTTTCATAGACCTTGTGGGAGATGGGGAGTAAGTACAATGCATGGACTGATCTGGTTGAAAGACATCGAGACAGCCCTAGTGCAGGCTGTGGGGTGGACGCTGCTGACTGTTCAAAAATATTTAGTGTGAGAATTGAGAACAAAGAGCAGAACAGAAAAATTGGAAGAGATTAAAATTTGGCCTCAAACTAAGCATGTATTAAGTTGGGGCCTGAGGAAAGGAGTATCTCACAGAGATTAGAAAGCTTAAAATAAAACAAATCCTTATGTGAGAGACAAAAAGAAAGTTTGTTGGTATCTAAAAAGTAAGCAATCCCACTTGGTCCATGTTCAAAGGTGCAAAAGTTTAAACCTTTTCATCAGGAAGAGGGGTCCTGGTCTCTGCTGAAGGAGGGCTGTCTAGGGAGTTAGCTGGAATTCATTTAGCTGTGCTCATCCATTTGGCCACTCAGTCTGCTGCTGCCATGATCCTAGGGGGCCAGTACCAACTTTGGTGATGGCAGATCTTTCATCATTCTTGGGATGGTAATTTTACCAGCATGTGGACTGCATTAGTTGAGGATCTGGCAAGGCTTCTACCTATTTTCAAAGGAAGAACTGAAGGCCAAGAGAAGGAGCTGTGACAAGGAAGTGCACAAATCTGAGGTAATGAAGTGGAAGATGTGGAGAACCCATGGGCCAGAGACACCAGGAATGGGGACCATCTGCAGGTGAGAGCTGGGGGTCATGTGTGCAGTCATCCCAGTGGAGTGGGCTTATTAACAGCAACTAGCAAAGTCACAGGGATAGGAATGTGGCTGCCCAAAGCCTCTGAAACTTCTCTCTGGCCATCATGTATCCTAAATGCTGGACAGGGAATTCCAGGGCTTACTGCTTGATCTGCCCTATTTCAGTCTTGTTTTGGTCTCTTTTATTGTCCCTCATTTTTGTTCCCTTTAATCTAGGACTATTTACCCTGTGCCATTGCATGTTGGGATTATGCAGATTTAAAAAAATTTATAGAGTTTCACAGCTAAAAGTTTGCTTAGAGTCTCATGAGAGACTAACATGAAATTTTGTAAATTGTTGGAATTGTTCAGACTTCAGGAAAGTAGTTATTGAATTTTTGGTGGTATTCAGGATGGTTGTACCATGTTAGAGAAAATTTTAAGCTTATTACTGTGCTTGTTTAGAAATTAAGTGTTGTTTGAGAACTTGCATTCAGGTATGAATTTGATAACAGGTGGAATGTAGTGGCTAAGCTCATGGTGTCAACAGCATTAGCTCAGGAACTAACAAGGGATTAGTAAACCCCGCTTTTCAGCTTGCCCCAGCAGGCCGTGGCTGCCTGGGGTTGGTGCTGCACCTGTCCCATCTTCCACGGCACACTGTCCCTGTTGTTTTCTGGCCGCCTCAGCCTTGCTGCCTTGCAGCTAGGTGACTATGGACTGGAACCATATAATGGTGACCCAAACGAATTCTCTCCTCCTTAAAGATGTTTCTGCCCAGCACTGTGTTCCAGCAGTGGGAAAGCTGACTGATACGCCAAAAAATAGACAGTATGCCAACATCCTATTTCTCTATTTTTGCCGTTTATATTACACTAGGAAAAAGAAGACATGCCTTCCTCCTCTCTTCACTTAATGTTTTGTGACAATTACCTTTTAGTGAGTGTGTGAAAAACTGAATAATTAATTTAAAATTGTTGATTCTACTAAAGTATACATTTCTTAATGTCCATTGAGTTTCATAAGTTTCATATATTTTGCTATAAACTTTTATTTTTCGGTAGTAGGAATCAAATTTAGAACCTTGTGCTTGCCAGGCAGGTGCTTGTGCCACTGCACTGTACCCTCAGCCCTAGAAGCTGCTCTTACTGGAAGTAACCAGGTTTTAAAGGCTCTTTGTATTTTGTTAGTCTGGAAGAGAATCTAGATGACAGCAGATTCAAATAAGTGTATGAATGTATACAGAGTCATTCCTGGTCCTTGTCTGGCTCAGAGAAGTTTATATTTGTGATCCAATAGACAAATTACTAGAACTCTGTCAAGATAATTTCAATCTACCACATCCTGTGCAACTCATTGTGAGAAAAAAGACAGTACAGCATATTTGTAGTTATGGGGAGCCAAGGGGTCCTAGGTCTAGCTTTTCATGTATTTGTTTTTTAATTCAATTTTATTTTATTTTGAAGAGTATTAAAGGTGCAAAATTAAATAGAAAAAAGACAGAAACAGGGTAGCATACAATAATACATATATTACAGATTTTGAAAAGTAGAATAGCTAATTAATAATGATTGTTCTATTATCCACTGAAATTTAGAAATTGGCAAACGTTTATAAGTAATGGGTTTGTATAGGAGCAAACATTATAGCTGTATAACAAAGCAGATTTTAAATCAGAATTTGTTTTTAAATTTTCTCCCCTGAGTCCTCTCTGGGCACCTCTCCTTCATGTACCTGGAGGACTAGCTCCAGGTACCTCTCACCCCAAGTACCTGCTGCCACCTCTGTGCTGTGAGGATGCTTCTGCAGGTTGGGGCCTTGGTCTGGGCTTGGATGGGCCCAGCAGCATGCCTCAGGTCACTGGGTCTAGATCTACTGAACTCAGTCTTGACTGGCAGGACCTGGCTTGGGTCTGGTTGCTGTGCCCAGCTCCTTCAGGCTGAGCCCTGTCCAAGTAGGCTGCTGTGCTCCCTGCCTGCCTGCTGGCTGCCCGTCCCACAGCTCCTTATAGGTAGGGGTAGCTCCAGTTTTTAAAGGGGAAATGCATGATGGTAAATTGTTCGGAAATTTGTAAAAACATTACCAAGTATTTGGGACCAATGCCTGTGAGAAATTAAAGCTGAAGTATAGTGTTAGATGTTTTGAGCTTAAAACAAATAATTTAAGCCATAAAAATAACCTTTTGTGTGTGTGTGTGTGAAAAGATAATTAGTTCAAAGTTGCTGACAACATACTCTAAATTTGCAATACTAACTTCATCTGACATTCTTTTCCTTGTTTTTTTCTATTTTGCTATTTTTTTAGCTCGTTGTTTTTTTTTTTTTTTTTTTTTTTTGTATTAGTATAGGGTCTACAGAATTTCACTATGTAGATAGGGCTCATAATGATTCTCCTGTTTTCAGGCGCCCAAGTGCTGGGATTACAGGTGTGCATCACCATGCCCCAGTCTCAATTGTTATCTCAGGGTGCCCAGGAGGCAGGGCCTATGCAGTAGGCCCAGGGATGGAAAGCCTAAGCAGGCACTTTAATACACTGAGCTATTTGGCTGGCCCTTAGCTCCTTAAAAAAAAAAAAATTAACATACTATATACTTCAACTATTAGTTTTGTTTCCTGTTTACCTTTCTCATATATAATACATCTTCTATTAGGTACATCTGTCTCTTATTACTGCAGAATTATCAGAACCTAGACTAGAGTCTGTCTCATATTAGGTTCTCAATATTTATTTAAGATTATTTAACATAAATGTATAGGTAACTGAGTTATAAGACAAAATTCACTATGTCTTCTTCTGCAGTAAAGAGCAAGCTCACTTTTCAGAAGAAAGGAATAAAGTAGCTCTGAAATTTAAGTAGTGAAGCCGAATTTACTGTAGTTAATATGGAATATGTACTAAGATAAAGCATCTTACTTACAAATCATTTGTCAGCCTTATTAAAATTTGACTTCCATTTCAGTTGTTCTAGATTGTAAGTAAAGGGAGCCTGCAGTTCTGAAAGCAACCTGTTGCAAAGATGCTATTAACTTGAAGCTATAACTTTAGTTGTGCGTTGGTGCAAAAGTCACAAACATATAGATAAATAAATAGATGGATGAGATATTGATATATCTATAGATGCATGATAGATTTAATTCTAATTTTTTATTAGGATACTGGATTCTTAATGTATTGATGAAACTAATATAATATATTGAGTTATTGTACATGATGTCTCTGTTTAATTAAATTAATCATTTGATCATTTAATCAATTTAAGTCACATTTTTGCCAGGCAAATGTAATTGGAAATTTATACAATAACATGCTGCAGTATAAGAAACGAATGAAAAAAAGTTACTGATTTTAAACTTACAAACCAAGTTTGAAAAGAAAGTCAAAAGCATAATTTCTGTCAATGTTCTTGAAACAGCTTCAGATTGAGTTAAAAGATATTTTTGACTGATAAATTTATACTTATCAAATTTGGGAGGCCAAACCAGGTGAGGTGGAGTTAATCTGTGGACATGTAGGTGGAATAAAAATGGCAGAGAGTAATTTAAAAGAGAGAACACCAAATTTTAATTCAGTGCAACAACTCAGAACTCAAGAATGTATTGCTTATGTAAGGAGACAAACTGCATTATACTATGAGATGGAAAACACAATAAAAACTTTCAACTGTTGTGTTAACAACCTTGACATTGGAGTTGGTAGAACTACAGGAAATTAGGTGATGCATTGGTTACAAAATATAAAATTTGAAAAAAATTTGTTCTTCTTTGTCTGTCTCTAAAAATACAGTTATTCTAATTTCAAACAGATTAGATGGCCATAATTGATTTTAGACCAAATGCATGGACTGTTTTTTTTTTTCAATTTCACTATAGTTAAATGTTTTTCTCATTTGTGTATCCCCAGGTATGTATGTTACTATTGTAGAGAAGCCAGATAAAAATAAAACATTAGTATTGTACACATTTAACTGTAAATTCAAATATTCATTTTCTAAGATATTTTTATGATACATACATATCTTTTTGAAACAAGGTCTCGTTATGCAGCAAGGCTGGACTTGAGTTCAATTTGTAGCTCAGGCTGGCCTCCAACTCACAACAATCCCCTTACCTCAGCCTCCGGAGGGCTTGAATTGTGGGCTTGTGCCACCACATCTGGTATTTTCTTTATATTTTGTAATCTGTATCAAAATTTTATTTCAGTTTTAATATAACTTTCAACTTGTTTCCAGGATTTTACACACTAAGAGGTAGTCTAGGATTTAAGTAAAATGACCATTGTAATCAGTTTACTTAAAAATTATAGATTTTCATTTGAAATTATTGATTACTACTTTTCTTTAAATTTTACTTTTATTACATGAATTAGGCAGGAAGCAAAATATATATACTGCCTGTATAATACGTTTGTTGCATGGATATGGAGCTAGAAATCTTGTTAAAATTTGAACTCATCCTTTGGCTTGACAATCAGCAGTGCACCAAAACATGAATGCTCTAACAATACTTCGTTTCATTTTTCTTTTATATTTTGATTAAATGAATTCAGGGGGATAATGTCAAATAAAGGACTTTGAATATCATAAGGCAAATATACACAAATAAAAAGCTTATAAGATTATATTTCCTTTTTCAACATTATAAAATAATAAAATACAAACATGCAGATTACAATAGTGGATGTTCATAAAGCTCTTTTAAAAAAATCGTTCATTTATGTATTTGGTACAGGATCTCACTACACAGCTTGGACTCACAGTGATCCACCTATGTCAGCCTCCCCAGCACTGGAATTGCAGGTGTGTGACACCACGCCTGATTTTGGTGGCCAGCCTGGTGGCACAGCACGTGATACTTGGAATGGAATTCGTGTCCTTGCTTTGCCAGTCAGGCACTTAGACTGCTGAGCTATCTCTCTAGCCTGCATAGAATATTTTGACACCTCTGAAAGAAAACATGTTTCAGATCCTAAAAGGAGAAATAGAAAACTGAACACTTGATGAAAAAATTTGTTTCAAATTTATTTCCCACAAATAATGACTGAAAATAAATACACTGGTAAAAAAAGAGAAGCTAAGTTATTTTTGCACATTCAAATATGTTGTAATTAGGATATTATTTATATCTTAAAACCACAACATTGAATTAAGGAAAAAATTCATGCAAGACATGTAACAAATATACAATAAAATTATCTTGTTATAAGACACTGTGCTAGGCCAGCCAAATAGCTCAGTGGATTAAAGCACCTGCAAGCAGGTGTAGGGACCGGGAGTTTGATCCCTGGGCCTGCCGTGCCAGCCCCAACCCTGAGTCGTGCTGAGATGGTGATTGAGACTGGGTATGGTAATGCACCTGTAATCCCAGCTTTTGGGAGGCTGTACAAAGGTAGATCACTGAGTCCGATCTAGTACTGAGACCCTGAACACTCTGTAGACCCTTCCCTAAAATACAAAAGTAAATACATACATACATACATAAAACACTACATTTAAAAATTTTTTATAGAAAAAATCCATGGCAGTTGTTGAAGAAATGGCAAATACTTTTTCCTTTTTGGACAATTTTAATTTTCCTACCTTTGTTACCTCAGTGGAACAAATTGACATCTTAGACACAATTAAAAATTGGTTTTAACAGGGGCCAGGTAGATGGCTCAGTGGAATAAGGGCTTCCCTGGCAAGCGCAAGGGCCTGAGTTCAATCACTGGTTCTGCAAATAAATTATAAATAAATAAATATTGGTTTTAACAGTAAGACACCACTGGTGCTGATTCTGAAAGATATGAAAGATGCCATGTTTTTTGGACATAAATAGCAGTCTTCTAATATGTTATTTTATGTTAATGTGGGTTAAAAGAATTTTTAAAAGAGGAATTAAAATTAGAACCATTACTGGTGTTGTAAAAGTCACGTAATTAAACACTTTAAAACTAGAAAAAATTAGTTTTGTATAATATATACAATATCATAGTAGCCATATATACTATACATTAGAAATATAATAAGTACAGTATTCACTGTTAAATCTCTGATTTTTAAAAAATTCTAAATTATTATTGGAACATTTGACATCATCTAGAGCTAATTAAAGTAAAGCCTTTTTAAACCAAAGTAACATAAACATATATTTTATACTCCAGCAGAATATTAACTTCCTGATTTAACTAACACAGGCATCAGAGTTGATTGCCTTTCTCAGCACACATCTACATTTAGCAGTTCTAAGGAATTAATGCATGTGCTGAGGATTTTTAAAAGTCATTATTGATGGTTGCCTTTATTTTGCTCTCTGATGTTAGAGTATAATTGTTAAACATTTAAAACTTGATTCATATAAATATACGATGATCATCTTTCAATGATTTATTCAACATATAAGTGAGGGAAAATGGCAAGAAGAAAACTTGATACAAATGACAAGTAGAACAACAAAATATATTGGCATGGTAGAGAAATAGTGCAATGACATCCTTATTTTCCTACAGGGAAATTCAGCTATAACCTTTGGTGGGCTACTTACCATGAACAAATTTCTCTATGTGGGAAAGTTTAAAGGTGGGCAACTGTTTTTAGGGAGTCTGGGTCATTGTTCATAGTAAGTGTTAAGGTAAAACTGAACTATTTCCTTGGAAAATTAAATATTCTTTGGGTGAACAGGTTCAAAAATGTGACAGTAATGTTGAAATGATATGCTAAAATCTCTTGTGTCATATATGGATGGCACAGATAGTTAAGATGATTATACATCTAGTTTCTCTTAGTTCATTGAAAAGATTCTATGCTAATACTGTTTGCACAAGATATCATGCCTATATCTTGTACTCTGAATAACTATTATTAATAAAACAATACACGATTTATTAGTTATGTTACAATAATTAATATTTTGTCTTACTAACCTATTTTGAAACTCTGTGTCATTGTTATTTTTATGTTTTGTCACTTCAGAGTTTAAAAATCCCCTCTAACCCCCAAAAAACAACAAAGAAAAGAAATGCTAAAGGGAAAAATATCATTTTTTGGTCTTCATGTAACTTTGGGATCAGAGATGTTTTGAATAGCAGTACATTGGCCGTACAGTAGAAAAGCCTCAGAATGAATACCAGCTCTCTGAGAAAGCAAAAGAAAGCTCAGAGAGCTGCAGAAAATTGATTCTTGATGACCCTCACCCTCAGAGCTCCAGGTCCCTCCTGGGAAAGTTACACTTCTTGTGTATATCAATGTAGTGCTCTGTTGCTTGAAAGTATAGATAATGGGGGGCTGGTGAGATGGCTCAGTAGAATAAGCACTGCCCTGGCAAGCTCAAGTGCCTGAGTTCAATCCCCAGTTCCACCAAAAAAAAAGTATAGATATTGAAATTGATACCAAGGGCCTGCCAGAGAGCTCAGTGGACCAAAGCACCAGTTTAGGCAGAGAGCAGCAGCTGGGGTTCGATCCCCAGTATGCCATGCCAGCCCCACCCCTGAGGTGCCCTGAGACAGCCATTGAGATTGGGTGTGGTGGTGTGTGCCTATAATCCCAGCACTTGGGAGGCTAAAAACAGGAGAATCACTATGAATCTGATCTACATAATGAAACCCTGTAGACTCTGTACTAAATACATAAAAAAAGTTGATATCAAAGAGTATTTTAAAAATAGAAATTAGGGACAACTTTTTAAAAAAGAGAAATTGGCACATAATAAAGTAAATATTAAGTAACAAAATGTAGCATAAAGTTTTGATTCCATTGTTTACAAAGGAAAAAGATAATTATTTGGTCAGTTCTGCGTAAAAAATAATGTGAACTGAAAGGTTATTATTTGCATTAACCAACACAAATCATGTTAATAAATTTCACTTATTATGTAGTTAAAGACTGACACACTATTCTTCTTGCATGAACCAGATCATTGCTCAATATTTTACTTAATTTGGATGGATTTTTTTTTTCTTCCAAGCAGTTAGCAAGTTGAGACCTTGGCCTGTGTTTAGTCCTCAGCTTCTCTTTCTTTAAATGAAAACTTGACTGTTACCTTTGTTTCTAAACACAGTACTATTTTCACTTTCCACAGCTGCTAACCGTGGTTGCAGACCTGGAAGAAAAGGGAAGGTCAAAATTGAGATTGAGCTAACAATGAAGTGTTGAGTCTAAGTTTACAATGAGTGTGAGTTACTATGGTTCTTGACCACTTATCTTGTATTCTCTTATTGAAAGAATACTTGAGCCAAAACTGTAACACTGTGTTCTAAAGCAAGAGCAATCTTTCTTCCCTCTCCATGGTGTGGATAATCATAACCACCACTAGCATCATCAAGTACACTACTTCACATATCTCCAACTTTGTAGAAATTTGTCCAAGTACATAATCTTTAGTCTCCTTAAATATTCATTTTATAACTGTGATTTCTAAATCAACTTCTTCTAATTTTTTAGTTACATTCTTCCTCTATGAAGAGGCAGACTTTATTTTTTCACATTGTGTAAAATATATTCCAATTAATATTTAATAGAAGATAAGTAGATACATGCTTTAATTGTTTTGATTGTCATAAATGATAAACTGATGATACAGACTTACCCTTTAAGTTTCTGTGTGAAGAGATTTGATTGTTATTTTAGGAATGTTTAATTTTTTAAAATATATTTGGTTATTGTAGAGTCTAACTACGCAGCTCAGACTCATGGTGATCCTTCTGCTTTTAGCCTCCCCAGAGCTGCCACTATGCCTGGACTCTGGCCAGCTCAGCCTGCCCTGGGGGCAGGGCTGGTGTAGCATGTGGTGTTGGTGATCGAATTAATTTCAAATAGAAGAAAACAATTGAATATAATAGTGGCTGCAAATGCATTTTATCTGCATGTATTTTCCTGCTAGCTATGATGAAATACTAGAATAAGATCAGTGTAATTACTTAAATGTAGGGTCACATTCATTAGGTTATGCATGAAGTGAGGGACTTTTCATATGTAGGAGTGATTCATTTTAACAAGGAAGTGAGTTAGAGTTGCTCCAGAGAAGAGCAGGGTCACTTGATCAGTTACATGAGGGTCCAGCTCTATGCCCGGAGGAGACTGGCATGATTAGAGATTTAGCAGGTGAATTTTGTGGGACCAACATAAACCTATTTCATGGGTCTAGATCTCTCACTTATTTGACATCAAATGATTAAATAATGTCAATTCCTTTAGATTTCTACTCCAAAAGTTAACTGGTTGATTCATTTTTAATTAACAATGTTAATTGTGTTAAATGGCTACAGAATTTGCACAGACAATGAAATTCCATAAAAATTACATTTTAGTTTATAAATGACATTCATTCAGTAATTTTTTAACAGAAAACTCGCTCTGCAGAATCACTGATGTAAGCTTTATTTTTCTATGATGTGAGAGAGATGTTTTAAAGGGAGACAGCCAATTTGTGAATAAGTAAAGTCAATGTTCATAAAGATAGGTCCATATCTATGAATTAGCTGATATCTATAAGAAGTAATCAGTATTTATAGTGAGTATTTAAATTTTAAAAAATAGGGCCAGCCAAACAGCTCAACAAATGAAAGTGCCTGCAAACAGGTGCAAGGGCTAGGGGTTCAATCCCTGGGCCTGCCATGCCGGCCCTGCCCCCAGGGTACCCTGAGATGGCAATTGAGACTGGGTGTGGTGCTGTGCACCTGTAAGCCTAGCTCTTGGGAGGCTATAAACAGGTGGATCACTATGAGTTCGGTCTAGTAGTGAGACCCTGAACACCTTGTAGACCCTTCCTTAAAATACAAAATAAATAAATAAATAAATAAATAAATAAATAAATAAATATGGTATATTAAAAGATATATTACCAAGTATTTTGACAATTATTGGCAATATGTAATTTACTGCAGTAATTTTTTAAGCAAAAAATTACACTGATTATACTTGTGGCAGAGAGATATTTTTTCTTCTTTCTTTCTTTCTTTCTTTCTTTCTTTCTTTCTTTCTTTCTTTCTTTTCCTTTTTTTTCTTTGTGGTTGGCTCAGCCTGCCCTGGGGGCAGGGCAGGTGCAGCATGTCGTGTCTGGGACTGCACCATGGTCCCTGTACTTTGCCTAAGGTTGCCTAAGCAGGTGCTTTAGACTGCTGAGCTATCTTGCCAGTCCCAAGGTATTTCTCTTGTAAGAAGGCTAAGGTGTAGAATGAGTTCTCTTAGGTCATAGCATGGACCTGGACCACCAACTCTGAGACATTTAATTCTACCGAATATATTTTAAACTTGTTTTCTCTTAAGAGTATGGTAATAAAAAGATTTTTCCCTTCCTAAACAGATGTACTTTCTGATGTTATAGGTGAACTGTTTTAATTTTCTAAAATGCTACATGGTGTGATTAAAACCTATAATTAATGTTTCATTTTTAAACAGTCACAGTAAAGCAGTTCTTCATTGTTTTACACTCCCTCAAAACAGGTGAACTGCTCACACTCACTTCAAAGACATGCATGCTGCTTTTCTTGGCAATATGTCTTTTATTATAACAAGGATTTTTTTTTTTTTGGAACCGGCGATTGAACTCAGGTCCTTGCACTTGCCAGGCAAGCACTTATTCTACTGAGCTAACTCCCAAGCCCTACAAGGATTTTTAATTTAAGCATTAACTGTATTCTTTAGTCTCCTTGTGGAGCCAAATAAAAATACTTCCTTAAATGTGATTATGTTAAGAAAATTAATGATTTGTTTAAAAAACTGGGCAAATATAAGACATTCAATTGCAGAAAGATTACACTATTTGTGGTAGAATGCATGCTATCAAGATGAATTTAAGAAACACTTTATAATGTGTCATTGTTACCAAATGAAACAAACTTAAGGAGTGGAAATGTCCCAGGCTCGCTCTTATCCTGCAATGATTGCACAAGAGTTTTCTCTTTAATCCCCATACATAACTTTAATGTGAAATTTCTACTTTTCTCTTCATCTGGAGTGGAAATTAATTGCAATCATTCTGCAGAGATAATATGATCAATATATAGAAAACAGAGCACTTGACACCCATGCAATCTTCACTTGCTTGGTGTGGCAGACACAACTAGGAGCAGTGGTAAAATCGAGGATGCCCAGGCACGGGTGAAGCCTGAGCCCCGTGTGCTGATGCAGAGAGCTCCAGAAGGGGGGTGGGGTATACAGAAGAAAAGGGGAAAATGGAATCACGCCTAAAGATTAGCATGGGCTAGAGCAACTCACTTAACACATGTGGCACTATTCCGTTGTAGTGTAAGTTACTGTATCCATGACATTAGGGTTCTTTGTACAAATTTACCTAACTCTAAACTTGTGTTTTAAAAAAAAAATAGTGGCTCCAATTTGGACTGATTTTCTCATTCTGAATATCCACTAAATGATTTATGACACGGTAGTAAAACTACTTTCAACACAGTAGTCTTGATAGAGATTTTAGCTGTAAGTAATTCTTGTGGTGGAAAGCCTTGTTCTGCTATTGGAATGATGTCTAATAATGGACAGGCATGGGAAGGTATTTAGGTTGGGAGAATGACATCACCCAGAGGCACAAAAAGAGAAAATACAA
>NDGN011542485.1:0-11950 GCA_002564285.1 Tympanoctomys barrerae
GGAGAGAAGAAGGAGAAAGACTTAAAATGACTTAAGATGTGCTCTGCACAGGTACTGACCGCACACAAGGAAGGCAAACACTGCATGCTATATATATGTGCTAATAAAAACTACAATGCCTGGGAAAAAAAAACAAAACAAAAACTTATCTGCTGGGGTTTTTGCTTATTTTTTTCTGATACTGAGGATCAAACCCAGAGTTTTGCACTGAGATCTATCCTCAACCCTTTATTATTATTTTTTAAATATCGATACATGTTCTCACAAGATGCTGAGGCCGACCCCAAATGTACAGTTCTCCTACCTCGCCCTCTGAGTACTGGGATTTCATGGGGCATTACCTTGCCCTGTTGAGTCAGCCATTTTGTTTTGTTTTTTAGGTACACCAAACTGATTCAAGAATGAATTGGCTTCAGCTAACTTTCTAAAGTTAAATCGGAGACCACTGTTGATTTTCTACCATCTTGTTTTGAAATTCCGTATCATTTTTATAGTTTTTCTTTAATTCTCTTTAAAATAACAAATGGCCCCAAGACCATGCCCTTTAAACCTGTGGCTGCTGCGAGCCATCTTGCAGTCTCTTCCACACTCTGCAGGGTGGGCTGCACTCCCTTCTCACTGTAAGTGGCCCGCACACACTCCACCGACTTTTCTTTTCATAGCACGTCTTCTCCATTCTTTTCTCCTTGCTTTTACCTTTAATAAATGTAAAGCCTCTATGCTAAAAAAAAAAAAAATAGTTACATCAGAGCAGCTTTTAACTTCCCAGTTTATTCTATAGACTATGTGCATCAGGGTCATTTGGGATATATCGTGTATACATATGACAAAATAGCTTTCAGAATCATGTATGTCCATCCCCAAATGATAGAGCGCTGTGCTTTGGGTTGGATCTGGGAACCTGCATTATAAACATGCCCTCAGGAGTGCTAAAGTAAATGAAAAGATCCTGACCTAAAGTGACAAGTGAAAGGACTGTCACAAAGGCCCCAAAAGACCACAGCATCCTGTCCCTGGGCTCTCTATACATGTGACAGATTGCTTTCTGTTTCAGCTGACTTAGAGCCAGGCAACTGGTCAAGAGGCTCTCAATTGCTTCTTTCCAGATGTGCAATACCATGAAAGACACGTTCACCATCATCCCTGCAGACCCAATACACATGGGAACAAAATTCTGCACCAGTTCTTTCTCTGCTAGTTATTGAAACAGCTTGAGTAGCTCACTCTCTTGACTGTTGCTTTTTCTGCTGCTACCTAAGCCAATACTTTTGATCCAGTAGTTGTATTCTCTGTGAGTCAACTACCTGTGAAGAGCTCACTACCCTGATGTGTGATGAGAGGTAAGCGTGTCAAAGTTAGGAAGCAACTCTACTAAACGTTAAATAAGAAAGGCCTCCCACAGAGGGCTCTTCTCTAGTGCATCAGCATTCAGAGGGCAAGCCTGTGCAGATAACTGGATCATGAGGCTCTAACCTCATCTGTGGAATGATCCATTAATGAATTCATAGGTGAATGGGCAGTTATCCCATTCAGAGGAAGGAGGTTGCTGGGAGCGTGTCTTGGAAGGCTTTACCTGGTCCGTGGCCACTTCCTTTCTGACTCTTCTTTCTGCTTCCCAGCTTCCATGGCACGAGCAGTTCTCCTTCACCACACCCTCCCCTGTGATGTTCCTGCCTTGGAACCAGCAGACTGTAAACTGAACCCTGTGAAACTGTGGGCCAAGTAAACCTCTCCTTTAAGTTGCTTTTCTCAGGTAATTTTCAAAGCAACACAAAGCTGAGGACCACAAACCCCAGGAGAAAAGGCATGGGACAGCATTTTTGGGAGCACTTTAAATGGCTCTTAGAAGTAAGAGTATCAGGGTGTCCTGAGAAGATTGATCTCTTTGAGTTGTGAGTGTGAGTCGAACCTAACCTCAAAGAATGGGGAAGATTCAGAACCAGAAAGGGAAGGACAGGCACTCAGTACCTGGAGCAGTATGCGCGAGCTTGAGATGAGGAGACACAGTGTCCCTTAACCAGAGAGTTTGGCAAGGAAGGGTGGGGAATGCAGGAGTAGATTGGAATCTAGGAGAATCTTGGACAGATTCCTGTAGGACAGCTGGGAAACCATGGGCTGAAAATGTGTAGGAAAGTGCTGCTTTAACAGGGTTAACTGGATGGCAGTCAGCTTGGGGGTCACGTGAAGTGGGCGGAGCAGTCAGAAGGCCAGTGCAAAGGACCATGAATGAAGAAAAAAGACTTTAGCCCAGGGTAGAGTAAAGCAGGAATAAAAAGAAAGAAGTGCAAAAAATATTACTAAATAAAACAAGGACAATAGACTGGAGATGGTGGCACACACCTGTGATCCTAGCCCTTTAGGAAGCTGAGGCAGGAGACTCATGTGCTGAAGCCCAGCCTGGAAAATTGAGCAACCAAATGAGACCCTCTCTCAAAATAAATTTAAAAAAAAATTTTAAATGACTGGGACTATAGCTCAGTGCTAGATTCAATCCAAGTACTGAAAGAAAAAAGAAAGTACACTAGAATTTAGGGACCAACTGGAGATGAGGTTGCACAAGAAAGAGAAAGCAAAGATAAGCATCCTTTCTAATCTTGTAATTATTGATCACTGGTCAGGCACATCCTTTGTAGACAGAGATGTTTCCTCTGTGGCTAAGCCTGGCCAAGGCACTTTTCCATCGACTGCATCAGTGTCAATAAAGGCCTCATCTACGTGCATCTCCAGACACTTCTCTAGAGCTTCCTAGTGTGGGCTGTGGCCAGAAGGTGTCCAACTCCACTTGGCGAGACCCAATTGGATCTAGAAAAAGCAAAGCCATGGTAGCAGAGATGAGTCATTTCTTGAGATATCTGCCCTGTAGTAAAAGGGCAGACATGTGTATGATATGTAGATAGATAGATAGATGATATATAGATAATAGATAGGCAGACAGATGATAGACAATAGATAGATAGATGACAGACAGACAGACAGACATGACAGGTAGGAATGCCATATTTAGGAGGATGTGGGCTGCACCTATAACATGCTATCATTTAAGAAACTGAGCTCTAGTTTGTACATTGCATTTGGTTCCGAAGAGGGGGAAATGTGAGCTATTCTTGGAACTTTGCTCAAGAACTCAATAAGAGAAGAGGAAGCAGAGCCTGGAGCTCAGAGAGAGATTCATGTGGGCCCTAAGACACTGCCTAAGTCCCTTTTCCACTTCCTCAATGACTGAATATGTGATAAAGTTGGCAAATAAGGATTTTGAAGTAATAAGGTCAAGCAAGAGAGAGGAGTTGGGTGGCACTGACCTTGTGCGCCAGAGAGAAGGGCGAATGCTTTCATTAAGAACAGCCTGATTGCACGAATCAGATGGGGGGGGGCAGCAATGCCTAAACATCACCCTTAATCAAAACTCAGATGTTTGATGGAGATAGAGATGTCTGCTAAACATTTGAAAACAGAAACTGGCCTCGAAGAGAGCCGACTCTGCAGAAAGTGGCTGACAAGGATGTACTTTGGGAAAAAGAGGCAAGACGAAATGTCATCAGTTCAGATACAGACAAATGTTGGAGAGAAGCAACTAGCTCATAAGCCCCTTCTCAGCCAGAACTGGGAGTAATTTCCATACTCAGGTCTGGAGCTCTGCGGGCAGAAGCTCAGGATAGCTCAAGAGCTTGGTAGAGAGCAAGCACCTCAGCTTCCACCCTTGGGGACATATCCTTGCAGGGAGGGTTCCAGGCTGAGGGCCGGGTGGAGCACCATGACCTATGTGAGAAGTGGCAGTCAGCAGGAGGAGAGGTGGGTCTGGGATGGGAGCTTCCCTGGGTCGTCACGGGCCCCACCCCAGGAGAAGAGGCACAGAGGAGCAGTCCCAATGCCAGTCAAGGGTGCCATACAGCGGGGGTTCTCCTTTTGGGTCCAGAAGGCTGCTGTGTAGAAACCAGAGGAGCAACAGCATCACAGCAGAGATGCTGACCCGCACCGCATGCTGCGCTACCCTGGGGCTGTCCTCACAGTGTACTCATGGGAAGGGAGTGGCGGGGCAGCGAGGTTAGGAAACTAGCCCCCGCTTACTTGGCCGGGATTCTGCAGGCGGTTCTCCCTCTCTTTGGAGGGTGAAACAGAAACTCTGAGAAGGAAGAGAAGTCCAGAGAAGCTGACCATCCCCTAGGCAAATGGCACTTCCCGTTAACATTTACATTCACAAGCGAAGGTCCTGCAAAAAGATCTGTGTACAGCTAAGTGATCATCTTCTCCTGACCTTCCAGAGGATGCCCTCATGCTGGCAAAGGAAACAAAATAAATTGCTAAGTTTGAGGTGTAGCTGTTGTCCCCATCCTAAGCAAAAGCATCTTGGTCATGATGAAAAGCACTATAATTTTAACCTTGTTATTGGACTAAGCGCAATTTATGCTAGTGATGAAAAAAGAAGGAAAGAGATTTACGAGATGTAAGATAGAAAGATAAACTCTTATCCCTTAGTGAATACCGGAAACGTTGCCAAAATACCATAAATGTGTGAACGATGACATGATTATTTTGCATTTCCACTGGGCATTTCCTGCCTTGTAAGAACTTATGAGGGGAGGGGCAGGAGTGTACAATGAAGTTGGAGAGGCACAGAGGAAGAACAAGTGGCAACATGTCCTGGTCCTCAGAAGGGGAGATGCCACTGAAAAAAACCCTTTGTGGAGTGGGTATAGGGCAGACGGCATTAGGCAGAGGTCATACTGGGTCCCCCAGGGGTTACCTCTGCCAGCATCCTCTTTATTTCTTCTGTCAGCTCCCTGCTGTATGAGCACTTGCAGGGCAAGTCCCAATGATCCATTGGGACTTGGTGTTAGGTACTGACCCACTACCAAATCTGGAACATAGAAAGGCAGCCAGGGTGGTCCAAGAAGACTAGCTAAGGCTGTTCTCACACAGACATAGGTTTCCAAGAACTCTATGACTCCTAAGAACTTTGGTAGCTTTGATCAAAGAGAAAGGCACTGGAGGGAGATCAGAAGGTGATGTGGTGGGACCATCCCTGTAGCTGATCTCTCTGGACCGGCTACCTTGGAAGGGACATCGTTCACAACCATGTTGAAAGCCCAGTCATGGGAAGTTAGTCACAGCGCAGGCTTCCCAATCAGGTTCTCGATGCAGGTCAGGTGAGGATGTGCATGAAACCAAACTCTGGTGCTCCTGTGACCCAGAAACCAGAGGCAAGCAGAAGGTAAACTCAGGCACTCATCTCTGGCCAAACTCCAAGCTTAGTTTTGCTAGGATATGGGAGTTACTGGGAATATGAGCTGAAAGGTACCATCCTTGTGGTAGCAGCCATCTCTCCTTCCTCTGGAGCCAAAGAGAGGGTTCTGTGTCCCACAGAGCCGCCACATGGAAAGCAACTGACGGCACTAGGATTCTCTTAGAACGAGTTCTAGAACATCAGCAAATTACTTAAGAAGTCTTAATGGGCGGTGCTGTTAAAATAGCACTCATAGGCTTGTGAAGTTGGTGACTAAGTATCCTTAACTGGATGGAAATGAGGGCCACATGTCAGAAGCTGTATGTGATGTTGTCCAGCCTCCCTACGTATCTCTAACCAATAATCCTTTAGTTGCTATAGTCCATATTTAAACTTAGGCTGCAAATTAAAAAAATATATATTTTTACAACTCCAAATACACGTTCTACTACAGGGAATGGTGACTGAAGCAAAAGTAAAAATAGCTGCTCACACTACAGTTTGAGAAGATGTAAATCTAAAAATGATCATTTTCATTTGCCTGCTACCAAATAAGGACATTGGGGGAGCAGCGAGTTGCTGGTGTCCTCGCATTTCCCAGATTCCAGTAGGCAGCGAGGGCATTCTTTTAGATGAGTGTTAGCCATTCTTAAATTGATATTCAATGTTATCCTTAATGAGTAGCCTTCAGTGCCTATCTGAAAAATGGGTTTAACCACTTTCAGAACTGTTACATTAGCCCTCCAGGGACCAATCCCAATGCTTTCAGACTCTGCAACATATAGGAATAATGCCCCACCGGCTGCAGAGTACCCGGAGCTGTGAGAAGGCCTTCTACCTCCATTGTCTCGTTTGCTCACATCTGACTCTCATAAAGCCCTCAAGGCAAGGTGTTTTGCAAGTGCATGGTTGTCATACTGCACATGCATGGCCTGTCACATCATGGCTGTCATAGTGCACGTGCGTGGCCTGTCACATCATTGGACTTTGGATCTTTTTGCAGAGGCAAAGTGAATCACTGTGCAGGAAGGGGAAGCAACAAAGAAAACTTGGAGGGATAGAGACTTAGCCCCCCCAACACATCACATGGCCCCTATGTCAACCACTGTTCTTAAAGTGCGGAGGCCCAACAGAACAGTTTAGGAGCCTCTTCTGGCTCAAGCATGTTTTCCTCTCTGCTATACTTTTTGAAAACAGTTTAAAAAGAGAGAATGTTCTGGTTTTTGTTTGGAAGTCTCCTCTGCTTGTTGACTGGTTGTCTGCAGACAGTGAGGTTGTTCTATTTGCTTTCAACAGACAGAACAACCTTTAAAACAAGCAGGCTGCCGCACCGGCTGGCTGACTTCAGATGTGCAGAGATGTTTATCTTGCTTCTCATCTAAGGCCTGAAAATTCTGCTGTCTCAGTCGGTGTGACACACCAAGAGTTTAAAGGGACTGCAGAAGGCAGCATAAGGGAAGATGTCTCTGCTCTACAGCATGATCCGGCTGCCTGCATCTCCCCCAGAGGGTTTCCATGAGCCTTACAAGGAGATCTGTGTTATCCAAGCTCCCCTGGGCAAACTACCCCTGAGAGGCCAAAGATGGGGGACATTCCTCCTTCTTATGTCCCAGTAGCCACACTGGCCCCGGGTCACAGGGGACTCACAAGTCCTGCACCCCAGGACAAATGTTCCCTGGAGAGCTGTTTTAAATATTAACTTAGGGCTGGGGAGATAGCTCAGAGGCGTAAGCACCTGCCTGGCAAGCACAGGGTCCATAGTTTAAACCCAGGTACTGCATGCGGTGCTAGCCCTGGAACCAGGTGTGGTGGCACACGCATGCCTGTAATCCCAGCACTAGGGAGGCTGAGACAGAAGGATCACTATGAGTCTGAACTGTATAGTGAGACCCTGTTTTAAATAAATAAATAGATATTAATTTATAGCAACATAATGAAATAAATTAATGAAGCTGGCATCGACGTTTCCCACTTTTTCACTATGCAGAGCAGATGGAGTAAAAGGAGGAGGAAAGGGGCTGCACTAAGCTAGAAAGCTTCGTCCAAATGATCGATCGCCTGAAAGGAGGTGGGGAGGCGAGCAGGTTGGGCGAGCAGGACGAGAGCCTTCTTCTCCGGCCTCTTCTCCAAGCACTCCTCCATCTCTGGGATATATTCTGCCTCTTTCATCTGTAAAATGAGAGGCTTGGGCCGAGGAGTTGCCCTGGTCTCTAACACCTTGGAAAAATTAGGATCCTTTTATTCCGGGGGAGCAAGGGGCTTGGGAGGCAAAACACGTTTATCCTGGTTAGCTATAAAAGACCAGCCCTTGGGAGGGGTGTGAAAATAATCCGCAAAGAACGCTTGCGATGGGCTGGAAAACTGCAGAGAAACATAAAACCCAGTGTCGCAAGAAGCAGCCTAAAATGGGGCACGTGTAAGAACGCTCACATCAGAAAGCAGAAGAGTCGGGCTTTTGAACCAAAGCTGTGCCCTACTCCACTCTGCAAGCTCCCCGCGATAATGTAGCACCTTGTGCACACAATTAAATGTCAGCCACAGAAAACATTTCACTTGGCTTTGTTGTTCCAGAACGGGATTCTTTTGTCCTCAACATAATGGATATGCAGAAACAATGATAGAACCGAGATTTTTTTTCTAAAGCGATGACAAACACACTGCTGCTTCCTCCCTCCCTTTCTCCGTCCCTCCTTCTTCCTAATCCCCACCCTCCAAAATAAATCATTGTTCAAAAAAAAAAAAATCCCATTGTCTATTGTCCGCCGAGATCAAGATCTGCCTAGGAACAGCGCAGGCGGGCGGGCGAGTGCGCAGCGCGCCAAGCCGCCGGTAGGTGGCGCACGAAGGCAGCGCAGGCGGGAGGAGGGTGTCCCCGCCGCCCCTCCGCGCCAACGCTGCCGCCCCCTCCTCGTGCTAATTGCTGGACCCTGCGGGGACTTCGGTCCGGGGGAAGGGAACCGGAATGGGAGGCGGGGAATCTGGATCCAAACCCACAAAGCCTCCCGGCCCGCGCCCACCCTGTCCCTAAGGAGCGGGGTCCCCGGGTAAGGGTCCCGTGCTGGATCCCTCGCCGCGGGGCAGCCGGCGGCCGTGCCCCTTCCTGATCAGGGCTGGCGCTGTCACTTGGTGCCTAGGAGAGGAGCGCGCCATGCGGTCATGCGTCCCCAGCCTCCGACGGGTAGAACACGGTGTTCCGAGTCCCGGTGGCCCTGGCTGCAGGGCCCGGGTTGGAACGTGAGCACCCGCACCTGGGGCTCTGCGACCTTGAGGAGGTCACGCAATGCCGCAGCCCTCCGCTTCCGGCTCTCCAAGGCGGGCGGTAAAACGCAGCTCCAAGAAAGGGGCAGAGGGGTTTTTTTTAGAAAGTGATGCTGAACTTAGCAGTAGCCTGGCCGGAGTGACTGCCACGATTAAACCCGGAGGACAGAGATGCCTGGCCTGCGCCCTCAGACAGAGCTGGCCTCGCGTTACCCGGGTGGGGGAGGATCCCACCCGAGGAATGACGGTCCCCTCTGTCCCTACCCGAACCCTCCCCCTCTCCTGCTGCTCCGAGATTCATTCTCTGGTGATTTATGCCCACGGCTGCTGGGATGCTCCAAGGAGTTTCAGACACACCCACTTGGCCTCCTGAGCCCCACTTGCTAGCTGAGAAGCGGGGTGAGCCTTTTAGTCCCTCTAAAATTTAAATTGGAGGCCATGTGTACAAACAGCCTAGCATGTACTGTCTCTTCAATAAATTTAAATTTTTGAAGTAGATTCAACTTTTTTTTTTAATGGTAGTGGGACTGGAAATTGAACCCAACGCCTTCACTTTGAGCTAACCCCTGTTTCAGCCTCCCAGAGTACTAGAATCACAGATGTCCTTGCTAACCCTGGCATACACAATCCTCGCAATCCCTGCAAGGAATTGTCTTGCAGAAAACAATAGAAGTTCTCCGGGGTTTCCGGGTTAGATACCAAAGGTAAAACCAGCAACTGCTAACAATTAGCCTCTACTCCCATCTGAGTCAGCAAGGTTATTTCCTCTCCAGGAAAAGAGCAGAAATCCAGGGAGGCCACATTCTCCCCAGAGCTTCTCAGGTATAACTCAGACACTTAAATAGCATTTAGTAACTGCTCCGGGCCACCATGTGCCCATTGTAGAGCAGCCCTTGAGGAGGAAGATTCTTGCCTTCTGTGCCAGGCTGTGTACTTTCTGGTGACTCCTGAGTATCCCCATGCGCTCACTACACCCCACACACAAGTGCAGTGGCTGGAGTGTACCCCTGAGTGTGACCGCCTGGCAGGGAGGAAGGCAGGAGTGCTCCGCCCTTGCCTCAAGGGGGCGCAAGCACGTGCTTGGGCAGCAGATCTGTGGAGCGCCCCGCATTCGGGTTTTGGTCAGATGGGTTCCCATAGGTAATTCCTGGGGCAGAGCTGTGGTTCCCTGCCTCTGAAGTGACCCCAACATCTCTTGCCTCTTGGACCCCTGTCCTTGTCCATTTCCCTCCCTCCCCCCATGAAGAAGGGCTGACCTCTGCCACCAAGCGCGTACTGCACAATGGCAGTGTGATTTCAAGACTAGTGTGTACAAGGCACAGTGGCTTCTGTCTTGCTCTTTCTTGAATGGCCTGTTCTGTGGAAAGATGAGTGCACTGTCAGCTGAGCACCTTGTCATGAGAGCCCTCAGGCAGTCAAATGGAGTGGCCCAGGTATCCAAGAGCCACGGCCTCCCGCCATCGCCGGCAGCAACTCACCGCGCTCAAAAGAGCCGCGAGGCTTCTGGTGGCCAGTGGGGTCCTGCCTCTTCATGTGGTCAGCTTCAGTGACCTGGACTCTAAAATCCTCTTCCTGATTGCCCCCTAAAGGCCTTACCTGCGAAGGATCTGGGAGAAACTTCCAGCTAGTGTCCCGAGCAGTCCTGAGTCAACCGTGGGGCTGACATGTGTGTGCAGAGGGTGGGGAGACAGCTGGGCAGTCCTTCCCTGCCCGGAACTCGCTCAGCCCCAGGACTGGACCTGCCCCTCAGCCCAGGGCAGAACCACCAGCACTATTACCACTTGGTTTTTGTTGTGAGTCTGCTCTGGTTCCAGCTGGTTCCAACAGGTCACAAGGGAGCGTGAGTTCAGCAAAGGAGGCCTTCTCAGGCAGTGCAGTCTTCACATAGATGCTGAAATGGGTAGGGGGGGGGCAGGAGCCAGGTCACTGCAGTTCAGGCGTCTGGAGCCTGGCTGCTCTGAGGACCCGGTGTGCAGCGGAAGTGATCGGAGTCACTTAGCTGCTTCTTGCAGCCTCCCTGGCCATGTCCAGGACCCATTTCCTGTAGGCAGAAGCAAGTCACTGACTACCTGTCCCTCAGCGGCAAACCCATTCCCATCCACCAACTCACTCATTAGGGGTCTCAGACATTTCCACCACTGGGCCCACTTAGAAATCACGAGTTTAATTCCAACAGAATTAAAACAAATTATTGGGTAAGTCCAGGGCCAACAAAATGTGACTTGAAATCTTAGATTTTCATGCAGTTATCTGCCAGTCAGTATGGCTAACTCAAGCTTTTAAGCACAGGTAAGGTTTCTGAATGTTTATAGACTCACCTGAGGGCTGGCAAGATAGCTCAGTGGACTAAGCACCTGTTTAGGCAAGTGCGGGGACGAGGGTTCAATCCCTGGAACCACATGGTACTCCATCCCTGCCTCGTGAGTGCACTGGGCTTGCCACAAAGTCGGGGCGCGGTGGCTCACACCTGTAATTTCAGCACTGTCTGAACTGCATAGTGAGACCTTGTACCAACTACATGTAAAAAAAAAAAAAAAGATTCCCCTGGAGGTCTCGGAGTAGGAGGGACCTTAAGGCTCCTTAGAGCCGTGCTGGCATGTAGCAAAACCCTACTTAAAAGTTCATCCAAACACCCTGAGAGTCATCTCTTGGTTTTGTATATGATACCAAGTCACAGCTTTTAATTTTTTTTTTCTGCAGAAAGGTTTATGCCTGCTCTATTTTTAGATCCCAAAGTATTTATCTAAGGTGAACAAGCGACACAGCATACCCAAGTGCTGGAACTGCTTTTTAATTGAGAGCCAAACGGGGCCACCTTGCCACAAGACTATGCAATTACCACGCTCACTGTTTTCCGTGAATTTTTGTCAAGTTTGTTTGTCTTATTGTTAATGTGATGATACTGCAATTCTTGAAAAAGAATACCACTTGCCTCCAAGAACACATCTAGATAAAAACGGTAAACAGAGCTCGCCACAGCCCACGAGGTCTTCTTTGGGAACAGTGCTTGAAGAAAAGGCGACCTGTGCTGTAAGGAGCATGCCAGAGCCACCTTTCATTTGTAGTGCTGGAGTGCTCCTGAACAGAAGCCTTCGGCATTATCAACTTGTCGTCTATTTTTTTTATGTGATTTCTATTTTCAGGACCCTGCTTCCCTCCCTCTTTCTTCCTCCTGGTCACTGGTGGGCTCTGCTTTGGTCCTATCACATTCAGTATGACCAGCCCTACCTCCAACCCCTAGAGAGTTCACCACAATGACCACAAGTCAGACAGACAGGGTCATTTTCCACCCACCAGACCAGAGGAAGACCTCAAGGGTCTACCCACCGCAGACAGCCTGGAGGGAGATCTTGGAGCCCGGAGGGTAAGATTATTCCAGATGATCTGAAAGGAAAGAAATACATTCTCGAAAAGAAAAGGAAAGAAAGAAAGAAAGAAAGAAAGAAAGAAAGAAAGAAAGAAAGAAAGAAA
>NDGN011542489.1:7867-19943 GCA_002564285.1 Tympanoctomys barrerae
TTGAACTCAGGCCCTTGCGCTTGCCAGGGAAGCACTTATTCCACTGAGCCACCTCCTTGGCCCTATCTCAGTTTCTTGACTGGCAACCATTCAGATGATCCTGTGTAGTTCCTTCTCAGAACACTGCATGTTAAGTGAAATTTTAAATGACAAGCCTGATTAAAAAAAATAATAATAATAACATCTGGGAATGCTTTCATTCACTTCAGTATTGCTCTTTCTCTTATGTGAATATCCTCCCAGTGGCCAAATTGTCTTTTCACAGGGTCACACAAAGAAGTGAAGACCTAATTTACTTAAGTAAGGAAGTGCAGCAATTACTCCAGTAAACAACTCTCTGTGAAGTGTTTTCGCACCCGTAAGACATACTTGGTGAGTCTTTCTTACGTGCACTTGAGAACTTCACATTCTAAACAGCCTCAGATGCTCTGGAAGCCTTCATTTCATATCTTGTAAATAAGTGGGATGTTTACTTTAGGAAAAATGTGTTGCAGCCACATCAATATCATTAATACTTAAAATGTCATTTACATTTGTAAGCAACCTGAATAATTAAAAAAATGCAAATTTAGCCTACTTAGAAGTAATAACTTCATATGTAAGTTTTATGAGTTGAATTTCATTACTTATTTATAATATACTAACAATTAGAAAAACAAAATACTGTAACAAAAACATAAAAGTCAATATATAACAAGTGGCCAGGCAGCAACATATGCATTGTAAAATAGTTTCTGCTTACTACAGGAAAATTATTATCTGGAAAATAGTCACTGCTTCTAAATGAAAGTAATTGTCTTAATAATGAAATTAATTATCTGAACCTTTCTCTTAATTCACTACAAACTCATCTACTGGAATAGTATAAAATAAAAAATCCTTGAATTTCAGTCTTTGTGGGACCAACAAATTAGCTCAGTAGAATAAGCACCCACCTGGCAAGGGCAGGGTCTTGAGTTCAATCCCCGTTACTGAAAAAAAATTCAGTCTTTGAAATTAAAAGGTATTTAACATATTTTAATTTCAATCTAGATTTTACCTATTATTTTATTCTATTGATTAAACAAAACATGAAAAGCGCTCACTTCAACAGCACATATACTACATAAAATAAGGAAAGATTAACTCTGAAAAAAAAAATCTCTGAAGTCACCACCTTTTCACACTCATGGGAGGCCATTAATAAGCATAAATGTGACCTTAGTGGTGACTGCAAACGCCCAGTACATTTACAACTGCATAGGTAAGTTTTAAGTTTTGCTGTGATTTAAACACGGTACTTAACATTTTAGATTGTTTCCTAGAAATTCCTGCAAGTTACACAAGTTATTCAATCATTAACATATTTGCTAGGATGTGTTCCTGATTATTATTCTCATCATATTTTGAATTTTAATATTTCTACCCCTGAGTAGTTATCCCTCTTTTTATATACTTCATGCTCAAGTCATCCACCATCTTTTTTCCATTTTTTTGTAAAATATCTTTACTTTCTTAAATATGTACAAAATGCTTGTTGTAGCATGAATTTGAAGGAAACTATATTACAATGAAAACTTTTAGGGATTTTAATAAATACTTCATTTTGTTTTTATACTCTGGATTATAGAGGACCTGTTGGTTTTCTTCTATTTACCTTGTTAATGAATAAAACACCTGTCACAGGTGATGTCCAGCATCATGCAGTCTTCAGTGGGGCGCTGACAGACGTGGCGGGATCCACGCTGTGACACTGGGATCTCTTCACCATTCAAGGCCAAGAGCAAGAAACTAGCTTTAAGGTCTGAGTCTTCCTTGCCCTAAGTAGGCTGAAGAAGACGCAGTGGATAGACAGTGCTGTGAACGTGCGCTGCCTGCCTCTCTGCTCAGCTCTGCCGGCCGTGAGTTCTCTCTCCTCTATTCTGCCTGTCTGCCAGGCCGCTGGACTTGCAAACCAGTAAATTAGCGACTAAAACCTCTGCGGACCATGATCTGAATAAGTCTTTCCTTCTTTAATTTTGGATTTCATGTCTTTTGTTTCAGCGATGAGAAAAGCAGCTACCTCAAGACCTAAATCCAGAACTGGCTAAATCTCCTTCCCATGGTTCTGGGTGGTACACTGTGGGCCCCTCACACTTCACTGACAGTGAACCCACTGTTGCTCCCCTAGCTGTCATTAAGCTCCTGCTGTCCTATCCAATACTGAAAGAACCTTCATCACCTTGCTCAGATCTCTATTTTTTTTTTTAGAAATCAAGTAAAAGCAGTTTTTTTTTCTTATGTGCAGAATATTATACATTTCATAATTTTAACATTGGGCCGTAGGTAAGATGATACAGAGTTGAAAATATTTATTTACAACTATTTAAATGTGTCATCATCTGTTTGAATGATGTGTTTCATATATTTTTATCTTTTGTCTCATTTTGGTACATATCCAAGGAAAAGAAACGAGAAAAGTAGAATACGTCACTTTATTTCCCCAGATGATTTCATTGGGGATCTTGGTAAAAGTTTATGAAATAGATGATGGGGGATGATATTAATATAAAATCTACTCTTATTCTAAAAATAAGAAGAAAGCATAAGATAGCATTACAACAAAAACTCTATCTTCTAAGAATTTTACAAATACAAAAGTAATTCATCTAAAAGAGCTTTGGAATTTCAATCCACTTTCATCTCCGTCTTCTAGCTTTCATCTACCAGTATCATAAGCTAACGAATACATCTGTTGAGAGAGGAATAGGGGAATAAAAAGAATCAAGCTTGGTTGCCCCTTTCCTTCCTTAACTTTCAGTGTCATGTGTCTTCTCTCAGTAAAATGAAAAAAATAACTAAAAGAGTATATATGACAATTTATAAAATCTTATAAAATAAATACAAGAACTTCATCTAAAAATAAAAAAATAAAGCAAAAGGAGGGTAGAAAAAGAAGGGAATTATTATTATCTTTTTATGTAATTAGCACAGAGTCTACAGGGTCTTGCAAAGATTGGACTCATAGTGATCCTCCTGTTTTCCAGCCTCCCAAGTGCTGGAATTACAGGAGTGTGCCATCACACCAGTCTCAATCCCATCTCAGAGTGCCCTGGGGCAGGGCCAGTGAGAAACACCAGGGATTGAACCCTAGCTGCTGCACTCTCCCTGAGCAAAGACTTTTATCTGGCCAGCCCTAATTAAAATGTCCTATGTATACTTATTGATTCGGTACACTTGAAGGACTCTTTATCTACTTCAAACATGTAGTATTAAAAGTAAAAAAAACAACAACAACAAAAAAAAAAAAAACAGACAGTTCTCCTTGCACTTATACAATTGACCTGGCTAAATTAAAACTTCCAACCCTGTACATACATTTTTAGTTCCCTAGAGACACCAACAAAGGTATTGCAAAGCTATAGCCACACCAAGAAAAAGCAAAGAAGTTGGTTGACCTGAGGAAAACTCCCATAGTTCTGACCAAAGATATAGAGCTTAGCAATGGGACAGGAGACTGCTTCAGGGCCACACAAAGACAAAGAGCTGCCTGAGGGCTGAGAGCAATGAAAGCAAGAAGCACCCACAGAGAAATGAGGACGGCATCATAGTGAGCCCACTTACACCTCAGCTGATGTGGGTGTGGGAAGGAATGAACAAGCATAAAGCAGAGATCCAGGAAGAAGAAAGACTGAACAGCAACACTGTGATGTAAACTGAGAATATTAGGGTTTAATATTTTGAGGTGGTCATAGAGGCAATACTTAGTGACAGTCCATGGTGTGTCACTAAATAATTCAGATTAGGGGCTGGGGAGATGGCTCAGTGGAATAAGCGCTTCCCTGGCAAGCGCAAGGGACTGAGTTCATTCCCCGGTTAAAAAAAAAAAAAGAATATAAATTTGAAAAAGTGAGCTGGGCAGCCTGAAGAGAGTGGAAATAAGGTCACCAAAACAAATAAGGAAAAATTATAAGTCAAATTTTCCATCAAAGTAGGACACTCAAATTCTTTTCTATTTTTTACATTTTTACATTACAGAATTTAAAACTATTTAAAAACCCATCATCCAGTTTCAATAATTATTATTGCTAGCAAATACCCATTTTCATTTACACTTGAAGGCCAATGCAATGAATGACATCACTTTGATTCCTACTATATGGATGTATCTTTCTCTAATAAAAACTCCTCCTGCACCCATGCACAACCTCAAATATGTACTCAGAGTTTCAAATCCCAATTATTTTATAAAGGTCAGTTTCATCTTCCGTTTCTTTCAGAGAACAAACAAGCTCCATACATTGTAATTAGAATGACCCTGAAGTCCCCTTTGATTCAGAGGCCCTCTCTGTAGGATTTTCTTCAAATTCATTTGTTAAAGAAACTGTGTCACTTGACCTATTGGATTTATTTCTTATACACTGACTTTTCTTAATTGCTTCCCCATGGCATTTTCTTTATATTTCTTGAAATGTGGACACGGGATTGAGTATTACTCAGATTTATGTATTTTCTTATTTTTAGCAGTCCTTCATAAACAATGGAATGTATTTCTTAGCAGTAATAATATCAATTTTTGCATTCCGCAATGTTACTAGTCATAAACAAAAAAATGTATAGATCTGTTAATATTAGGATATTTCAAATTTGACTCAAACTTTTATACTTTATTAGCAAACATACTTCTATGACACCAAATATTTCCTCACCTATTATACAGTTATTAACTATGATATCTTGTATTAAAAAGGCAGAATTGGGGCCAAGGAGATGGCTCAATAGAATAGCTACACAGGGGCCTGAGTTCAATCCCAGGTTCCGAAAGAAAAAAATAAAAAGGAAGGATATTTTCCCTCTACCTAATGGAATTTGAAAAACTGTGTTGCCTCATATGCTTCCTCTATTAATATTCCTTTTCCCCTCTATCATTCTGATGTATAAATTTTAAACACATTTGAGTTGTGCCAATCCCCTAAAAGTTGAGATGATTCATTATACTTGTGAACTTGATTAGAAAGAGGCAATTGGATCATGAATGTCTATGTGCATTAATAGATTAATTCACTGATGCTCACAGTTGTGTATTCTTTTAGGACCTAGGGCACATTTAGAAGAGGTAGGTCATCAGGGACATGCCTTTATAGTCTGTATCTCCTGACTGTTCTTTTTCCCTCTACTTGGCCTCTCAAGTGCTGTGAAGAAAACAGCTCCATTGGCCGGCCACATAGCTCAGCAGACTAACGCTGTTGTTTAGGCAGAGCTCAGTGGCTGGGGTTTGATCCTCTTGAAAACAAGATGATCACTACAAGTCCAAATCCATGTAGTGAGGCCCTGTAGGCCCTGTAGATCCTGTAGATCCTGTAGTAAATTTATTTGAAAGAAAGAAAGAAAGAAAGAAAGAAAGAAAGAAAGAAAGAAAGAGAAAGAAAGAAGCTCCATTGTACCTCGCCCTTCCAATGTAGTACTCCTGACTTGAAGCAAGAGAATTTTAAAACCAGAAGACAAATCAACCACTTCCTCCTTTGCCTATGCCATTTTGAATCAACAGTGGAAGAGCTGACCAGGGCAGCAAATTGGTAGCAGGGGTGTGGCTGTTGCTATGCCCATTCCCTACCACACAGTTCAGAAGTTTTTAGAACTCATTTGTAGGAAGAATTTGGAAAGAGTTAGATAGCTCCTTAAGGGAAGCTCTATGATGCTGAAAGTCAAGCACTCTCAAAAGCTCTGGTGGGAGCTCAGAAGACAACGATGCTGACAGGAATGCATGCAATAAAGACTGCATTCTTGAGTCTTCAGGTGGGAATGAGGATTCTACTTGCAATGCATGAAAAACTACCCATGCTACATCCTGACAAATAATTTGTTTATATTTCATTATGCTCTACTATGTTTTGTGAACCTTTAGTTAAAAGTGAAGGGCTAATTAATGTGGTAGTAGAAATTTGAAGACAGCCAAAAGTTGAGGTTGTGACATAGATGCCCCTCATTGGCTTGATTTGTACACTTCTATTTTCTTTTTTTATAAAAGCTGTCAGATAGAATATAAAAAGGAACATTCTCTTTGACAAAAAAAATCTATATATATATTTGTTTGTTTTTATTTTTTATTTATTTATTGCAGAACAGGGGATTGAACTTAGGCCATTGCACTTGCAGGGAAGTGCTTATTCCACTGAGCCATGACAAATATAATGGACTTCTATTAGTCCTTAATTAAAATTTCTCAAATATGTGAGATATTTCCTCTCTCCTCAGAACTGATATATATATATATATATATATATATATATATATCGTACTTCCCATTTGCTTTATTTTTCCACAGAGTCAGTCAAATGCAGCTTTTATTCAGATTGTGATCGCTTTTACTCATATTCACTTTACTCTTAGAAATATCATTTAATAATTCATCACCAAGTACAACATTAATTGTAGTTTTCATAAATGTATTTTATGAGGTTGTAGGGATTATAGTTTATCTCTAGTTTACTGAAAGTTTCTTAGGAATAAATCTTCCCAAATAGTTGATCAAATATGAATTGCCTTTGAATATTGAAAATGCTTTTTGTTATCTCAGAACACTCCACTTACCTTAAGTGCAACACATACAGGTTGTGCATGAGCACACAGTCATACACACAAAGTGACCTACACAAATTTCTCATAGTTTACTCTGTTTATCATTTGTGATTTTTTTTGAGCATGCAGTGAAATGTTTGGTAATTGTCTTTCTTATTTTATTATGTTTCTGATATTATAGAATTCTTATAAAAATTTGCAGAGTCTTGCCTCCTTTTCTAAATTCTACAAGTTTGATAGAATTCATATTTATTAAAAATTTGGTGTAACTTGTCATGTAACTTGTCATGAGAACGTAGGGACTATGCTTTGATTGTTGCTTTAAGCTGCAGATTTAATATCTTGGTACTGATAGTGGTGTTTATGTAACCTATTTTCTCTCAAGTAGTTTTAGGCAGCATGTGTCAAGAAATGGTCTACTTTATACAATTTTTTATATCTATGAATGTAGATATTTAAAAATTTTTATGATGATCACAATCATACTTTTAACATTTTGGGGGTCTTACAAGTATAGCGTCTTCTAATTCTTTTCTAAGTCTGATAAATTTTTATACCTCTTTCTATCTTCTTTGTTTCATAAATGTATTATTATTTGAGCAAACACATATATGTGATATATATACTCATATATGTACATGTGTATATATATATATATATATATATATATATATATATATATCACATATATATCATCTATGCCCATACCCATATCTATACCTATGATAGATAAATAGGTACTTGCCTATTTTTATCAATGTACTGTGATTTTTCCAGATGGAAATCTATGTCTTTGTTTAGCTAGTGGCATCACATGAAAATTACCCTTTTTTGCTTATATTTATCAATAATTCATTCTGGCTTACAAATAATATGTAGTTCTGAAGGAAAAATTCCAAATAAAAATGTCTATAATGGCATTTGATAATTTCAACTTACAAACATATAAAAATAACTAGGGGCTGAAATTTTAATGGAAAATATTTCTTTTAGTTGATGAATTTAATTTATGTGGTTGTACTTTTATAAAACTAAATGAGTGAATAAACATAAAAGAATATCAAAGTATCAGATAGCTTGATACATGATGTCACACAGTAAACAAACTTCTAAAGTCCAAGTGACTAAAGATTAGAGGGCAGAATTACAGAGAAATGCTTTTCTTTCATCCTGATTTTCTGTGTATTTATCAGATGCTGTTTGGAAATGTTAAAAATGTATAGAAAACATATATGTGAAACACACTGAAAAAAATACACACACATACATACACACACAAAAACACACACACATCTGAAGATCCTGCCACATTTTATAATTTTTTTCTTTTTTCATAACCCATTATGAGATAAAAAGATGCAATTTCATTAGAAAACAAATTTAAGTCATATTTTATCTAACAAAAATACACATATTGCTAAGCAAAGTGCAAAATTCCTTTTCCAATCCATGATGGGACATTTAAACAATTTACCTTTGTAGATAGTTTATACAACCTCTCACATGCAACACATAGCCTAATAGCTACAAATGTCCAAGACCTAACCTACGGCAACAAGAGCCAATTGCCAGGAAAACAAGTTCAATCAGAGGATCGAATTCAAATAACTTAAATTCCATGGCTTTGTGCCACTATTCCAATTAAAAGTGACATCATTGTCAAGTATGTAGGACAAAAGACAAAAGAAAATGGGACAGTCTGAGTGAGATGCAATATCTATCCCTGGCATCAAGTACATCTACTGTTTTATCCACAAATGCTTTATGGTATTAATTTGTATTAAGCATTCCTATTTAGTTTTGAAAGGTTATTTTCTAAATTTTTGAAATTAATTCATAACAGTGTGATTTTAAAAATTTTACCACATTTACTATAATAAGATCCCTTAGGCTAATGAGAATTATGAATCACCCAGATGTTAATGTTTGGAATAGTAATTAATGAAACTCATGTGCAATCAATAATTTCCCCTCGTCATGCTGATTTTTCTCTGTATAAAGAGACATTCTATGCTGAACCCCGTGTTTATCCACTAGCAGACAGTTAGATATCATTCCCTTGAATTCTGCAAAATAGCCTTCCTTCACATAATTCTACCATGTGGAGTTCTGATAGGGATTCTGATCAGATTCAAATGCATTGTCTAACAAAGCCTAGAACTTCATGTGGAGGATACTTCCAGTGCCTGAATCCATGGAAAATATTGGGGCTGGTCCCTTCATTACTATCATAGATGTCCAACTATTCCAACAGAGATCCCCCAAATCGTTATGCTGATCTGTCACTTAGAAAACGTGCTCCCTGAGCTGAGAGTGTAGTAGCCAGTTAACCCCCGAGCAAGCTAGGAGGTACTGAAAGGAAGGGATAGAAAAACTCACAGGAAAAATATGTTCCTAACTAGTTTTTATACAAGACACTCACTAATTTGTCCATGTATTAGGAATGCGGCACTTCACATTTCTTACAGTAGTATAGTATGAAAATTTCTATATGATTCATCATTTCAGCATGATAGAAACATAAAATCACAGACCATAAGAAAAAAAAATCTAAAACCTGATGCATTGTACTACTTAAACACTTCTTTCTTTCAGTTTAAGTTTACACTGCACAAATGTTTTATGTTGCCTACTTAAAATATTTAGAATAGGACTTAGAAATTAACGTTTAAATATTAAATTAAAATACAAATTTTGAACTTTTAGAAATATGTAAGGAAAAATAGTAGAAAATCTCACTATTACAACAAATTCTTCAAATCTGTACTCTCAGAAGATTATTTTCAGAAGAAATATCTAGTATTTTGTCAGCTGAAATTGTCTTGTGGTAAATGTGATTAGTTTAAATTACCTGTTGGATTTCCAAGAGTATTCAATTGTGTACTCATTCAGACCAAACCTTTAATTCACAGGTGAAAAAGTAGATTTCAGTTATAGAAACAAAAACATACATTTACAAAACATGACAGTAATGCAGATTAGTTGGAAACAGAAGTCGTTTGGTTTTATTTATTTTGCATCATACTATGAGAATCTCCCCCATTTTGACAGTGTTGAAAACATAAAAATATCTTTTAATTATTAGAGCATGTTATCATATTTGGAAAACAGAAATTCAGACCTTCTCATCATTGCCATATGCTCTATTCTTTAGAAGGCTCATTCCCTTGCCTAGGAAACTTAGGTTAGTCTTATTTCACCAAGTTTTTTAATACTGATATATTAAGAGGGAGAAAATTCTTCTAGGACTTTGTGATTCCTGATGTTTTTGGCAGGTGTAATTCATCACAAAAGAAGATATCAGTAAGATGCAGAGCATAGTTTGTATTGTTTAGTTTTGTAGATGAAAGAATCCTCTTTCCCCTTTGGACATTAATTTCTGTCTTATTTAATGATAACAATGGTCTCTTTTGGACATTTCTTGAAAAAAAAAGGTGAAATTTTTCTTCCCAAACCATATTCTTCATAGAATTACTTTTAATTAAAAAAAATCCATTTTCTAAAACTATGTTCTTTCCTAATTTATCAGTTTGGCAAGCATACATTACAGACAATTAACTATCTCATGCAAATTTGCAAAGCAACTCTGTGTGAAAAAACAAAATCAAAAGTCTTTGTCTCATAATGATTACAGATGTCATTCCAAGATTCCCAGTGATTTTTTTTTCTATATTTAGAACAGGATCTATAGGTTCTACAGGGTCTATCGGGTCTCAGTACATAGATCGGACTTGTAGTGATTCTGTTTTCAGCCTCAAGTGCTGGGATTACAGTGGAGCGCCACTGCTCCCAGTCTCAATCACCTTCTCAGCGTGTCCTGCGGGTGGGACCGGCACGAAACGCTGGGGATCGAACCCTGGATCCCCGGCCGCTGTGCTCTGCCTAAGCAGGTGCTTTAGTTCCCTGAGCTATCACTGGCCCTTGCCCAGTGATTTTTAATCTTCAACCTCCATCTGGAATCTCCTCCCACCTAATTAAAAGTCGTCTCTTGAAAAACCTTTATTTTCACTGATCTGTAGGTGGGTTAGTTTTACTACCTGCTCTTACTTATTAGCTGTTTTAATGACATAATGTCTAAATCTATAATGATATGATTTAACTTTAAAACGTATTTTGAGATGAATCTTGCATAAAAATGATGTAAAAAGAAACATTTTACTGTTTTCCATTATGACCAGCTTTTAGGTTTGGTGAAGTGGTTCTTCTCATTTAGGTTTATGTTAAATTAAAAACACTAAATTGAGATAATCATGCATTAATCCTGCATGAGACATTAACAATAGAATTCTGGAAACAAAGCTGATATCTATTGCACTGTAACTACTCAAATGGGGAAAAAAAGTTATATTGCAAGAATTATATGTTAATTATATGTTAATTTCAGTTCTAAAGGAAAGAAAAAGAGTATAATTTGTTCCTATACTATATAATACAACACAGTTTAATTGGGAAAAATGGAAAAGTCTAGAAGCACTTCAGTTCCTATGAACTGAAAACCACCATATTGAAATGAAACGTTTTATTTTTCTTTGGGACAGTATCTGGCAGTGTAGTTGGTACTGACCTTGCACTCTTCCCTGTAGCCTAAGCAGGACTCAAACTCATTGCCACATTCTTAACTGTGGCTCCCAAGTGCTGGGATTGCTCACTTGTGTCACTCAACCCTTTGGGAATCATTATTTTTAAGAAATGATGGATGTGTTAGCTATGAAGCTCTCCTGTTTCCATTTTTACACATAAAAAAATAAAAAGTAAGGGTAAGACCACAGCAGTTTAATCCCATGGCTGTCTCCTAATAGATATGTATCTAATAATCATGTACTTGCCCTTGGGAGTTTAAAAAAAGCTTGCAGCACATGCTCAGGCCAACAGAGTCATTTCGTTCACCAGGTACCATTTTAGTTGCTTTCCTGTCCGCTGACTTCTAATCACTTAGATTGTGTGTGGAGCCCTCTCGCTCCACAACCGTGAGCTTCTGTGGCACCAGCCATGTGGAACTGTCTGCCCTCCTCACTTTGCCGGGAACCTAATTCACTGGCTTTTGAAAGTACAAAACTCCCACTTAGCTCAGTGGGAGTTTAAAGAAGAGTCTTAAATTGAACACTGCTGGTCTCTTGCCCAATTTTGAAGTAGGGCCAAAATAGTATCACTCTCATGAAAAGAAATCTTTTTCCTGGGTTAGGAATGAACACAAAATCAAAGTACATTAAATCAACAATACGAGTTGATCAGCCATCCCCATATGAGCCATCTAGAGACACTTGCATCCAGATATTTCTCTGAAGAGCAAGAATTTGCTATTTAAGCAATAGTCACAGCTTCTACCCAGTGATCAAGGGAGTGGAAGTCATTCCATAGCACCATGACATCATGGAGTGAAATACTATTATTTCTTGGGTCATCTGAGCATTTCCCTGTGATTTCTAAATCACCACTAGACTGATTAATTCTGTTTATTTAAAAAGAAGAAACAATTTCAAGTAACTTTAACACCAAGATATATATATATATATATATATATATATATATATATATATAT
>NDGN011542505.1:8370-23830 GCA_002564285.1 Tympanoctomys barrerae
GCTACTTTCTCTTAATTCAATGAGAAGAAAGGTTTGTACTAATAGTGTTTGGACAGGATATCAGGTCTGCATCTTGTGCTATGAATGACTACTACAAAGACAATAATATGCAATGTGTTAATTATTGTATCTGTCCTATTAACCTGTTTTGAAATTGTCTCATTGCTATTTGTTTCTTAATAAAATTAATTTAAAAAAAGACCAGCATGAAGTACAAAGTGAAAAAAAATAAGACCATGATTTTCAAACTACAAATAGAAAAAGAAAACTAATAATAAAAAAAGAAAACTAATAAATAAATCACTAACCTCTCGCTAGATTGATGCTCCTCAAATCTTAGTTGCTGGGCTAGACATAGGGGTGCTCACAGCCCTGCAAGTGGCTGAATGCAATATGCCAAAGTGATAAGAGATTCACAGGAAGGTCACAAGAGAATGAAATGGTGCTTAACTCAGTCACATGGCACAAGCAAGAGCTTAAACTTCCTGAATTCTGCCATGGTCTGTGAACAACATTCTGGTATTTGAGCAAGGTCTAAGAGATTAAGCAAGTGTGTTCAGTTGTGTCAGTTCCCACCAGAGTGGAAAGAGTACTTCAAAGGCATGAAAGGTGTTGATGTTAGAAATCTTGAAGATGACCCAGACAGGAGACTATGCTGAAAGGTCTGAGCACAGAAAGCTTGGGATTATCCTCCCTGGAGATCTTTGAAAAGCAGACCAAAAATGATATACTTAGAGCAGCTTCAATGCCACCCTGTCTAAAGACAAAGTCTGAGGCAACTAAACATGTCCTATTCTGGCTTTGCGAAGATACCTGGGATGGGGGAGGCACTGTGGGCTGAACCAGAACCTCGCAAATGCTCAGCAGCATTCTCCCGCTCGGCTACATGCCCCGCTCTGAAAGGTGATTAGCGTGGAATCTGCCCACAGCCTTCAAGTAGAGGACTGTCAGGAGGGAAAGAGCGCACCGCTCTTGTTGATGGAAGATGGGGCTAAGTTTAACTTTTCTGAACTGCACACTGAATAGTACATTGTTCTTTAGCAATTCCCCAGTTAAGCCTGCCCACCCAGTCCCAAGAGCAACTCCCAGGCCCCCGCCTATGGGGAGACTTTGCATATGTTCACGAGGCTCTTGGGCCTTGATTTCTGGAAGGCGGCTTAGGACTTACTGAAGTAGCGTGGTCATCCCTGTTTTAGTACGACTTTGGTAACCTGGTAGACATGAATTTTTCTGCTTGTACTTGTTCTCTTTTTATAACAGAAAAGGGAGAAATGAAGATTATAAAATGTAGGAGTTCATGATCATATCCAGCTTGAGGGTGGAATTCTTCAAATACAAGCTGGACCCAATTACAGTTATGTTTTAGTACCTGTTTGAAAAACATACAGAGGATGAGGTGAGATTGGACAGGTACAACTTACACAATTTAAAATCAAGTTTTAGAGTTCATGCATCCCTACACTCTCAGACACACACAACATTGGTGTCCCTGTCCCCAGTCCCTCGGGGCTGGCTCTCTACGTGGAACGAGAGGGACTCTTGCCATTGGACCAGAAAATTTCTTCTAAAGAAAGTGACCCTTCTCCTCTTGGGTCTCTCCCTTCCTAGAGTGTAAGAATACCATCAGCAGAGAAGGAAATCTGTCTTCAGAGTGAACTCAGATTCCAGAGCCATGGCTCAGTGGTGACCAGAGGTAACTCGGAGCAGAGGAAAGAAAGTACATACACCCCTTGGGGAAAATTTTGTTCAGCCAATGAAGTTAGATGTTTAGAAAATCATTCTCCTGGATTGATTATGTCCTTTTTGGGGTTTCTTTTAAACAACACCTTTTTATTGTTTGCCCCATAGATCGACATTCAGAAGGCCTTCATGCAGCCCTGGCTAGCAGGCTCACTCGAGTGAGTATATCAAGTACACTGACTAACCTGCAGGTCTGGTGAAAGCATAGCACAGCGAGTGTGGCAAGCGGCTGCCTGCTCTGAGAAAAGCATCATTATGAGAAAGAGCAAACCCAAGGCTGGGGCGCCCGCAGCCTGAGGATGCTCACAGGGAGCTACCTTGCTTAGGTAGAAAGAAAGATTCTTCCCAGCAAGAGGCGGTGATGAGCTTGTTCGAACTGTGCGGTAGGGTCCATCTCTAAGCGAGTAAGCGAAACGTCAGGGGAAGATGGTGTTTTCATTTGTATCTCTTCAGTCTGACAGGATGTGTAGCAGGCTTACTTTACTTTAGAATGCTCACGAATTTTTAAGGCTGGATTACAAACTTACTTTCAGTCCATTAAATAGGTAAGTAGATGAGCTGCCCTTGTTGCTTCCAGCCATAGTAAATGCCCACACTGCATGCAGTGAAGGGTGAGGAGGAGCCCGATCCGAGCAGGGAAGAGGCGGCAGGGCGGGCGGGGTCAGCAGCAGGAAAGATCTTTGTGCGATTCCTGCTGGGTCCACTCAGCTTATCTCAGCTTTCCAAAAGGGACAAATTTTCCAATTGGAAAGTACAGCTGAGTCCTGTCAACTTATTTCTAGTACCGCAGTTTGTGGTAAAGTGAAATTTAGTCGACAGACTTTTTTTTCTTAATGTAAATAAGTAACCACTTGCGGGTTTTCAAATTGTGTTTTGTTCTTCAATTCTTTTTTTTTTTTTTTTTCTTCCTTCTGGTAGCAGGGATCAAACTCCGAACCTGGCGCTTGCCAGGCTGGCACTGAAGCCACTGCGCTGTATCCCTGGCCCCTGTATCTTGTTCTTATATAAGACATATAGCAACAAGAACTGAAAAGCTCCCATCGGATCAGAGCCTGTGAGTGATGTGGGAGAGGTCTCCGATCTCTTGATCAGTTTCCTTAACAGAGCTGTATCAAAAAAGATTAAAGGCAAACCTTTCCATTGCAAGCTGGAGCAGTAAAGCACACATGTAAACACACATATAATGAGTATGGATTGACAGGAGCGCACGCCATTGTGCATTCATTGGAAATGCTTTCTCTGAGACGACCCATTAAGAGTCTCCGCGGAGCCCCGCGCTGGAAGACCTTCCATTCTGTGCTTGGAGGAGGATGCTTCCGACACCGGCTGACGCGCACCAGCTGAACGTGGCAGATGTTGCCAAATTCCTATTTGTCCTTCACATGAAGTCCATATTGACTGCTTCAAAAACTCTTTGTATGAGCTATTATTTTCAAATTGTTTCTCAACTTATACTGCAATTGAAAATTGGACAGCTTTTCAATTGCTCTCGCATTCCAATTGATTACCAATACAGTTTTTCGGAATTAAGAATATCAGTCTATTCTCTTCCCTGATGCCGTGTTGACTCTGTGGCTTTCATTTGAATATTGCAGCACAGCCTGTGCCTGACTCCGTGTTGAGATAGCGCACAAGGCAATCAATTAGATTTATTATCTCTTCTCGAGACTCTAGGGTTCAGATTATGGGGGAAGAAAAACAAGCACAGGGAGCCATGTGGCCTTGCTTCAAGGTCTCTGAGGATTCCTGTCTGAACTTGGTCTCGGCCGCCTGCGCCAGCACTCAAGTTTCGCGCAGTACACTCCAGCTACAGGGAACTGTCACCATCAGACGCCTGCTGTATTTTTTGAATAAATGCATTCTGACACTGCTAGGTTATCAGAGCAGATCAATAAATATGTATTGGATGATTACTATGTAGAAGGCACTAGACTAGGTGAGGGGAGGCATCCTCAGCTGTATTTTAAATTCTCAAGAAATGTCTCAGAAAGCACTCTGAGTCAGAGAGCAAGAGGGAAAGAATCCTGTACATTGTCTAGGACATTTCTGAGCACTTGCGAAAGCACTCTGCAGGCTACTCTGGGTTTAGCCACCGCTTCCCCTGGGACAAATGAGGAAGGGAAAGGTCCCCAGGTCACGTGGGAGTCAGCTGTTTGCCAGCCACTGTCTCCTGTGCTGTGGCTCACGTGCCCAGTAGAGTGATCGTGAGGGTGCTGGGCCAGGGCCTGGCCTTGGCTGGGCTGGGCTTTGCAGGGTGCTGTTCACGACATCACTGACCCTCAGACCGTAAGGCTCTGTCATCACGGCACATAAAGGTGGGTCTATAGGGTCCAGGGTTAGGGTGGAGAATATTTCTATTGATATATTAGTCATTTTAGTTTTATGAGTTTTATTATATTAAACAATGAGTGCTTAACAGTAAAAAATTCACAAAAGTAAATTATTGGGTTCTTAGTATTTACCCAATGTAGTAAGAAAGCACCAAAAATTTCAACATCAATTGGTTTTCAGTGTGTAGAAATAAATTCCTACATGAACTACAATGAAAATACTAATAGCACTCTACAAAAGCATTTACTCAATTTTATGTGCTTTTTTTTGTGGGGGAGCAGCTCAGCCCACCCCGAGGGCAGGGCTGACGCGGCATGTGGTGCCTGGGATCACACTGTGGTCCCCCACGGCCGCCTAAGCTTGCCTAAGCAGGCACCTTAGATGCTGATTTATCTCACTGGCCCAATATTTACTTCAAATTTCACACCTGAAGAATTCTGGACATATGCAACAGCACGTCCTACACACAGACAGCCCTGTCTTCTGCTTTCTGGCCTTTTTGTAGGACATAGTTGACACCTCAGTGGCCTTGCTGTTTTATCAGAAGGTTCTTCTTATGCTATACAGGGTGGAGTTAACAGGAACATAAAGTATCAATTAAATAAATAATTAAATTTTTAATCTGTATTGTATATTTAGCATAGACAACATTTTCACAGTAACTGTGTATTTCCTTAAAACACTGAAAAGATAACATCAAAAACAAATTCCTAGATGAACTACAATGACAATACCAATGGAACGCTACTATAAAGATAAGCTTCCTTCAAATGTCGCCCCACGGCAGTCTGCACACATCACAGCCACGTGCCATGTGCACGGCTCCCTCACACAGCCGGCACGTGTGCTTAGCTTTCCTCTCCTGGGCGGCAGTGTTGTCACCTCTCTGCCTGCTCTGTCAGGAGCGTCCTACTACACTGTACAACATGCACTTACCAAGGAAATAAGATGTCAACACAATATAACATCAAATGTGTAATGAGTGCTTAGAGAAGATATCAGCATTTTTCTATTAGCTGTTTGCTTGGTTAAGAAACATAAAAACCTTAAAATGGTAACACCAAAAAATAAAATCCTATGGCTGGCCAGATAGCTCAGTGGATTAAAGCATCTGCTCAGGCAGATGCAGAGACTGGGGTTCGATCGCCGGCGTGCTGTGTCTGCCCCGCCCCCGGGGTGCGCTGAGTTGGTGATTGAGACTGGGCGTGGTGGCACCCACCTGTAATCCCAGAGCTTAGGAGGCTGAAAACAGGAGGATCAATACAAGTCCGATCTGTGTAGTGAGACCCTGTAGACCTTGTACCAAATACATAAAAATAAAAATGAAAACCTACATGAACTACAGTGCAAACACAAACAAGTCCACCACAGAAGTAACTGCCACTCCAATGCTCACAGCCACGGCAATCTTCACACGTGACAGCTGCATGTTGCTTACACTGGTAGCACGTATGTTTTGTTTTCCCATCCGCTCCTATAGGGCACAGTTGACATCTTTTTTGTTTGCCTGTTGTCCTTGTAGGCTTTTGTGCTGCTGAAGCTGCCTGTCTGTCACCTTTCAGCTTTCCAGTTTGTCCACAAATTTTTTGTGTAGTTCCCTGGGCAGAAATATTTTGCTTTTCCTTTGCTGTAAATGATCTCTGAGGAGCTCCAGGCCCAATCCTCTGAGTAAATTTCTTCATGATACTTTGCACTTGCTATTTTCTTTGTAAGCTGTCAAACTGTTTATGCCACACATTTAGAATTGACTAAAACACAACCAAATGGCCAGCGCTTTGTGTTTGAAGTGACACAGTTGCTGTGCAACTCATCAGCAACGTCTGCTTCATCTTCAGTTTTGTTGTTGAAGGTTTCCATCTCAGGCTTCCATTTTGCCGGAGTTTCTCTCAGTATTTCCTTCGCGGTGAAATTTTGGCATCAGCAGTACCCGTTCGCTTTTCTTTGCCATCTAGGAGGCCAATGTTACATCTTTCTTAAATTCAAAGATGGAAGTACACAACTCTCTCTCTTAAAATTGCAACATTTCATTTGGAATTTTTGCTTGCTTACTGCACACAGGTCCTGTGTTGGTCAAGCTATACTCTGCTAACAAATATAACATTGATTGGAAACCCGTAAACCTGCTGTGGAATGTCAAGTTCCAATTAGTGTGAGAGATAGAAGCAACAGGTCTGTTTCCACTATCATTTTGTTTATTAGCATACTAATCAGGACCTGATGGCTGATTTCAGTTTAGAGGATAATCAGTCTTTGTCTAAACTGAAAGTGTAGTAAGTCTTCGCACCTACAAGGGCATGCAGTTTTATGCCCTGTTCGACCTGTAGCTCTTCTGCAAGTCTTTTACATTCCTGCTGTGCTAAGTACAGCAGATCTATGGATGCTTTCAGTCCAGCTAGTGAGGTGTCACCCTAAACACACTTGCAAATATGACCATTGGTGCATACGGAATGTTTCACATGCATTTCAGCCTTTGTGTATTTCACATCGTCTTGTAATGTTTCCTCTTACAGTTTCCAACATTGAATGGCAGGGCTGGCATTCTGTCCAATACATTGCGTCCCTGCCAAGACTGTGACTGAATTTTTGGACCTCGTGCCTACACTGGATCATTGCATTTGGTTGCACGCCCACTTCACAACATTTTAACTACTCAAATATGTACTCAGATTGCTGTTTTCTTCATCATCTGAATCCAGGAGGTCTGCCTTGCCAGCGTCTGTGCCAGTCAATGGCTTCTCCACTTCAGTGTCCCTGGAACTTTGGCTTCCATGGCCAACACCAAAGTCATCACCACACCATCACCATCCACCCACATACCCGTTCTGTTATGAAAGCAGGTATTTTACCATAATGGATCATCTTCATCATCCATGTATGAATAATTTGATGATTCACTTTGACCTTCTTTAAATTTGCAAATCTGGTTTTTCATGCACTATTGTACTGAATTGGGCTACTTCCAGAAAAATCAAAACAAAACACTTTTTAACAAATCCTGGAGTGGTGTGGGTCTATTGAACCCTCTTGGATGCTTGGGTAAACACAGGCAAAATCAGACAGAGCATGAAGATGGACCCAAGTCCACCCTTGACGCTTTGGCACGTGTGCACACCCCTGGTCATTCATCATGCTGAGTGCATAAACACGCACATGGCTTCCTGTATCCCCAGGGAGAGGTAATGAGACACACACCCGGGCACCGTAATGCTACATTTACCATACAAATTTACAGTGCAAATGTAAGGGAAGGGTCCACTGGACCCACGCTTATGCCTTAATTGGCATAAAGTTGCTGGAATTTAAATGAGCACACTACAATAGGGTCTTCCTGTATCAACACAAGGTTCCCCCTGTGCATGAGTCAAACCTTCTTTTGTAACTAAACAGAAATGGAGTATGTTCTTTCATAAATGAGGCTCCCTTTCACATTTTTGTGTAATGTTAAAATATAAGGAAATACATGGAATACTCACATCCCCAGGATTATCATCTATATGTACTATACTTACTTTGTCTCATCCCTGTCCGCTCTTCATCTGTCCATCCTTCCTAGTACTATACTTGAAGCACTCAAAAGTAATCTGCAAGTATTACCTTTTGGAAATTATTTCAACCAGGGCCAAAATGGCTCATGGTACAGTGGTACCTCCGCTGAAGGACTGTGTTATTTCCAACATTCTGGTAGCAAACACGATTGGACAAGAACCCAATCAAATTTCCCCATAGGGTCGACACTGAACCTAACCACTGAATTTTATTTTTTGAAATTATGAATCATTTTTATTTTTTATTAGTTTTGTTGAGAAACAAATAGCAGACATACTTGATTAATAAAAAAGGCATTGATCTTTGAAAAAAATTATAAAAATTATGTTGCACTATGTATTTTCTGAAGCTTCTATGATGTAATAGAAGATGAATGCTACTCAGAGAGATGAGTGCAGAGAATCTTTAAACATCATCAAAAAAACTAATTTCCTACTAATTTAGTATCTAAAAGAGGTGATCCATAAAAATGGATCACCAAGCCCAATCACCTAAATCAAATTATATTCACAGCTTTGTTTTAATTTTGCAAATTTCTCCATTGTTTGATAAGTGGCACCTAATTAAACAAAATAAGCAGATGCAACATAGCTCCATTATAAGTTTATGTGACTATTTAGCCATTGTCCATTTGCTTTAAATACAAAAACAAAATAATTCTCTTTCATGCCTTGATATGTATGTTTCAATTCACCTACTCTTTATTTTGCAGGTGAGGCTGTAATTAGAAGTGTAAATAACTTGCCCAGGATCCCTTAATTGTCTAGTGTGGCCAGTCAGGGCCTTTTCCCAGGATGGATTGGTGAATCATCAGTGCAGTCATACTTAGGACAGGAGCACATTCCTTGCCCCAGTCAGAGTCAGCCGTGCACACTCATCGCAACTCGATTCTAATAGCCTTCTGCTTTTGCCCTCCACACCTAAGCTCTCCCCATACCTATTGCTAAATAAAGCATATGATGCAGAATTAATATTACATTGTTAATAAAATAAGAATTATTCCTATTTTATTCCGTAATCATTACCATGATTTTATACATTTCAGTTTAAATGAAGTAAAATGATTGCCATATATAGGTGAAATAATTATTACAGAAAATCAGCATTCTATGTGTTAGTGATTAAGCAAATCCAATGAGATGGTAAAGCGTAGAATTTGATGAAATTAAATATGATCTTGAACTTCCTTAGATGGATTGGATTGAGTTGTTGGTGTTCTTCGTTCTTCTCTTTGCCTCTTTTGTGCCAGCCTGAATCTGTGATGAACACTACTCATTTCATTTTCTTCAGGAAACGGGGCCCTAAATTAAGAGGTTGGCAGGAATATCTTTGCTTGTTTCCATTTGCAGACAAATCTATCATAAAAGGTAAGCATCAGATTTCTTTTACTGCTAAATATTAAGGAACAAATTTTAAAAAGATGACAGAAGCAGAAGGATAAGCTTGCATTTTAAAATTCTGTTGTTGATTTCTGAGCTATCTGGAGTAATTGCTCATTAAAATTGCAATAATACTAATGTACGATAGTGACTACAGATGTTGACTTTGTGTAAGGTTTATTTGTCCTGAAAACACTAGCCATGTAGAAATACTCAGCAAATACCCAAAGGAAACGCTACACAAGTCTGGGAGAGAAAATCCTGAGCTGCTCAGCTAAGCCACTCCCTGGTAGATATTTGGCCTCAGCTCAGATGAGAAATTGAGATAACTAAGCAGGTCCTGAATCAGGTGAGAGATGGGCATGAAAATCAGAGGGATAATGTGACTTGGGGTTTCATTTGTCCTGCTGAGACCTTTTAGGAGAATGTGACTAGTTATTTTTCTCATCTGACCTAGGCGTTTGTCTTTTTAGGCTACTGAAGCACCTCCAAGACAGGTGTCTTAACTCACAAAGGTTTGTACTCAGATCTCTGGACACTCAAGTGCCAGGATGGCCAGTGGCTGGGAGCCCCACTCCTGGTTGCAGACGGCTGTCTTCTGTCTTCCTGTTGCCTTCTTAGATGATGAGGAGATGATTCTGGGTGTCATAGCCTGGGGAACACCCAAAAGCTCAACTCACCTCCCTGAAGTCTTATTTTGTGAATTCAACATTTCAGCACACAGATTCAGAGGGGGTGTAGCAGCTTCAGGCACTGTCACTGCCCCCAAGTCCTTAGCTGGACAATGACCTGATACAAATCTCTGTTGGTGTAAGTCAGAGGACAGCCTCCGACTCACAAGGTCCAGCTGCGCTAACCTAGAAGCTGAACTTTGGTTTTACCCAAAGATCAAACTCCTTGCTCTGACAATTCTTTTTAATCTTGTCTCACCAGATAGTTGCAGTAATTTCTTTTTGCTCCTACAACAGAGGTTTATTGATAGTTTTAATAAAGTGACCGCTATGATGCCAATGATCAGAATTCCTTTATTTAAGGGCAAAGCAAACTCGCTCTCTTTTTCCTGGGTATATACGACACAGCTAAACTGGAAAATGAATTTTTAATGCCCAGTGGAGCTGCCGTGACTGTCTGATAGCCGCATTCCCTGCTTGTTTGTTTGCGTGTTTGTCCGACTGGAGGTGATCTTGCCTGCAATCTGTTTTGCCTGTAGTGGTTGACAGGGTCTCTGAGGACCTGGCTTAGTAAGATTGATTGGAACCTCCAACTTAGCTGTCCCCTGCAGGACGGCTCTTCCCTGCCTCCTCCTCTCCCTTCCTTCTCCTCTTTCTTTCTTTCTTCCCCTAACGATGTTCCATTTGTCCTGCGGATGACGGAGCGCGCCGCGCTGCGATGAGCGGCTGCACTCGCCCCGCTCCTCCTTGGCAGGCCTCTTCGCTTCACGCCAGCCCTGCCGGCACCATTAATATTATATATAGATACCCTTGTCACAGATTTACATCCAGCCATCCGGAATCAGGACAGGAGGGGACGCGCGTGCGAGGAGGGGGTGGGGGAGCCGGCTGATTGATGGCTGGGAATGTTAAAGAAGAAAAAGGAGGTGACCAAATTTATATTAATGTCCTGACCTATATCCTTACAACTGCTTTTTGCTCATTTCATGCTTAAGCATTTTGCTGCTTGAAGTCAAGAAGCAGAAGCGGAAGAGGAAGAGGAAGAGGAAGAGGAAGAGGAAAGGAAGAGGAGGAGGAACAAAAAAAATTAAACACCTGTGGTTCTTATTTATTCTCTCTCTCTAGATAGTAGAGGGCTGTCCAAGCTGTCACGCTCACAGCCAAGTCTCTATACAGACCGTGGAGTGGGCCCGCCTAGACACAGTGTCTGCCTCTACGGTCTGCCACACTTTCCTCACAGCACGTGGGATTTTGAAAGTTCATGTGGGACAGCTTGAACTGTGTTGGGTAAGACTTGTCCATCCTGCTCAGACTTAGTTTTACCAGGCTGGGGTGACCGTACAGTAGGCTAACACTATTTTATTATATCTAGATACTATTTTGAAGGTCAAGAGGAGGATTTGATTTTTTAAACACAGAGCTAGGGGAGAAAAGGACAGAGAGGGCACAAGGGAGGGCAAACATACCCAAAGCATGATACCTGCATGTGTAGAAATGGCATACATAGGTCATTTGTGTAATTAATATTCAAAATATTTTAATGCATATGCTAATTTGTTTCACTTATACTACCAGTTTCTCTCAGTTCATTGAAAAGAGTATTTTGTATTCATTTCTGTTTGCTTCTTCTTCATAAAAGAGAAGTATTTTTGTCCATGTCTGGTACCTGAGTGAACGTGCAGCGTATTAACTGCTGTCATTCTTTTATTATTTTATTGTGAAATTTTATTTCTGTGAGTGGATCTCCAATTATTCAAATAAGGCTGGATGTAATTTATCCTGAGCTTGTAGGTGTCCCACAGAAAGGCAGCCCGCAAGCTTCCGTGTCTTCTCCGTGCCCATGTGTGTCAGTGTTTTTGTCATTCATTTCGCAAAGTATCTTTCCACCCTGCAGCATCAAGTTCTGATTTCCCATGTAGTCAGGTCACTTCCCAGTAGTCCTATGTGGACCCTAAGGTGGCACTGCCACTTTCCCTCCAGGACTTGTGTGGATTTCCAAGTCTCTCAAGCTTTCAACTGCTTTACAGGACTCATTATTAAAACAGTTGCTGAATGAAAAAAACAAAATAATACCTGAAAACTATTTCTTGAGAGGCTCAGGCCGGCTAAGCAGGCACTGTCCCACCCACTTCACTCCCAGCCCATACGATGATTTTTTTTATTATTCAACAATTATAATTTTTAATTTATGGAAAAACATAAAACAAATTTCATCACAAAATAATAGGAGAATGACAATAGTTGACACATACTGTTATCTTTAAAATCATTACTTAGGGAACGAAATATGGGCATAAAAATTTCTCCAATCCAAATTAGCACAAACTTTTCCTTCAATGGACTAAGCGACACCAGTAATATAATTAGCTTGCACTTTTTCCTTTCCCTTCCTTCCTTTCCCCTTCCCCTCATCCTATCTCCTTTTTCCTTTTTGTATTAATTTTATTGAGAAAAAAGTAGCAATGAGACAGTTTCAAAACAGGTTAGTAGGACAGTGACAATAATTAACACATTGCCTATTGTTGTCTTCATAGTAGTTATTCATAGTACAAGATGTAAACATGATACCTTGTCTAAACACTAATAGCTCAAAACTTTCTTCTCATTAAAGTAAGAGAAAGTAGCTGTATATCTATGTTAACTACTTTGTATATGCAGATATATATACACATATATATAATAATTTTTCACTACAAAATGGACTTCATTTAATACAATGTTTTGTGAAGTGCATTTTGTCTTTACTCCCATTCTAGAGAAATGCCACAAAATCAAAGTCATTAGGTCAGAAGCACCGTAGAAGAACTATGGGTTGAACTGATTGATAGCTTCTGGGTACGTGGGCGTGGGGAGAGATGGGCCGATACAGAGAGTTCTATATACAGTTCAAAGTGATATCTGCATTCAGAAAGATGATGCTTATAAATTTAAGGAAATTTGATTTCATACAGTTTCATCATTTCTACTTGCTGTTCCCTATTTATTGAGAATCAGTTATGCAGATCCTTATAGTGGGCACTGGACTAAACCTTCATTTTAGTAGTTATCTCCCTCCCTGTTTTTGACTTTTTGTGATATTCCACTAATCTCTTTGCCTCTGTAACCCTTGCCTTTCATAAGCTAAACACTGCCCAAAATCCAAGGCATTCATGACAGAGGTAAGCTAAGATGCTATTTACGAGTTCTTCCTATTTTTGTATGGTATGAGTATTAAAACTGCAGGTTATCCCTAATCATGTGATGCCTGGGACCACAGTTCCCACCCCCGCCGTAGACCTCCTCCTCTTTGGCAGGCTGCGTGCTGGCTCCATAGTCTATGTCCATCCTACTTGTCCTCTTCTTAAAAGCTGAGCCTGACTCACGCTGCCTGGCAAACCCGCAGTTTGGTTTTCTTGGGAAGATGACTACTCCAGCATTTGAAGATGCCCTGGTGCCTTCTAAACTTGATTGGTTTATTCTTTCTTTGCAGAAGGTAATGGTGCAGGGTGCCACCAAGGAAGGACTGGGACTTTGGGCCACCAGATCTCTCCTCTTGGTTTGCAAGTGGTCTCTGCCGACCTAAAGGTGATGGGCTGCATCAGCTTCGCAGAAGCAGCCTCGCTCACCCAAGGCAAGCGTTTGAGGGATCTGAAATATGTGCACCATAGGGCACTGCCATGGGGCACCTTCCAGGTGGAGGACATCACGGCCAAGAGCCTTGTGCCCACAGTGGGAGCTCTAGCCCAGCCCGGCTCCTCCTGGGACGCAGTCTCCAGAGCGGCTGGGCAGGCAGAGAGCTCCCAAGCGCTGTCCGTGTCCCTGCTGTGCACAGGGCTCTCTGCCGTGAGCTGCCTGGGAACCTGTGAGGGTAAGAACGAGAAGGACGCGGGTCCCCTGGGCTCTCCAAGGCCTGCGGTGTGGCCGCTCTGTGCTCGGCGTTGGGCACTTCTCAAAGGCCCCTCGAATGAGGCCAGGCCTTGTGGGCATGGAGCAGATGGCTCCCCCTGTCCTACCGTTCCAGGCCTCATCCTGAGGAGGCCGTAGCTCAGTGCTGTCTGGTTGGTCCAGGTCCTGCTGCTTCGGGTCTCTTTGCACTGGGACCCCCGCCCTTTGCGTTTTCTTCCCATCTCTTTCCCTCGTGCCTGACCCAGGCATTCCCGGCCCCACTTCCTGTGCTGTGCTGTAAGGCTGGCCACACCCTCCCTGCCCTGCTCCAGCAGCATCGCCCCCTGCCCCCACTGGGAAAGGCTTAGCAGGGGCATACGATCAGCCCTCTCCAACCTCACACACGCTTTCTCCAGGAACAAATGGAACAGCAAGGTGCACTGGGTAAGGAGTAAACAATCCACAAACAAATCACCACAGGAGGACAGAAGGCGTCCCCCGCAGCATGGCTCCTTCTGCTTCTGCTATCCGCTCCGGTTGGAAAGGTCAACAGCACTAAGGGTGGCTCCCCAGTCACCAGGCGGGCCCTGGAGCAGGACTCGGCCCGCGCTGTGCTGACACTTCCCTGGAAGTTGTGTGCTAAGTGGCAGTGCCATGGTAGGGGCACTGTTCAATTTAGATTAAGCTGTCCTGCTTTGGTGGCTCTTTGACGGCAGGTCCCTTGGTGATTGTAAAAGGCAGGCGTCTAATGGTGCTGGCATCTCAGCCGCCGTTTTTGCTGTGGGAACAGAAGTTGCACGTAGAAACCATTCCCGCTGACAGTAATCCGCTTACCCACACAATCATTGCAAAGTAAGTCAATGAGTTTGCAGACAAAATGAGTTAAGGGTCATTGGGGGAAACAACACTATTTTTTGCTGTTTATCGCATTTTTCCTCAATATGATTTAAGTTTGTTGTCTCCTTCTGAATAACTCTAAGATGAACGCTAATAAAATTTTCTTAGCTTTTCATTTAACAAACATTTGAACAAGTTTAACAATAGATAAACACCTCAGGGAAGAAGGCTCTAAGTTGTAGGCCAGGGTTTGATATGAAACATCCTCAACTTCTGAGCTCGGGTCCAAGCTCCCAGGAGCACAGCTTGCTAAGGGCTCTGCTGCAGCTACTGAATAAAGACCTTTTCTAGAGACCCTCAGGACTAGGCCAGCAGCCAGCAGATATGTAGTTTTGTCTTCTTTACACGATTTATCAATTCGAGGCCTTCGCTGCCCATTTCTGGCCCATGCAGCAGTTAGTAGCAGAACTTCACTCAGGAGAAGGCGATACTACGGTCAGATGGATGCTGTTTCAGATGTGCTCCTGGGCAGGCTGCTTCTCCTCGGTGGGGAGCCTCCCCAGGCCCAAACTAGACTCAGAGAGCTTTCTTCGCAGGGTACTGGGGGGGGGGCGTAAGTGAGCAGTGTGTGACAGTCGATGACGGAGGGCATTGTCACAGTCAGCCTGGATGACATCCTGTCAAGCAAAAGACATGGACAAGGATCACATATGTTCTCTCATGTGTGGAAATAAACACACACATGTACAGAGAGAGAGACAGACAGACAGACAGAGAGACAACTAGAAAGCCTTTTTCTTTTTTAAATGTATTTGGTTCAGGGTCTCACTATGCAGCCTGGTTGTAGTGATCCTCCTGTCTTCAGCCTCCCCACTGCTGGGATTATAGGCATGTGCCACCATGCCCGGTGTCTGTGGCTGGCTCAGCACACCCGGGGACAGGGCTGGCACATCATGCAGTGCCGGGATCAAACACCGGTTCCTGCACTTGCCTAAGCAGGTGCTTAGTCCACTGAGCTATCTTTTTTTATTTTTCCAGAATTTTATTGATAAACAAATAGCATTTAGACAGTTTCAAATCAAATCGCTAGGA
>NDGN011542508.1:0-14804 GCA_002564285.1 Tympanoctomys barrerae
TTATCCTGAGATCCTGTACCTCAGATTGTAGAACTTTTGTCAGTGTCAGCCATAACACCCTCAATTCTGATCACCTGCCTGCACCTGGAGTTCAGGTCCGTCTGCCTAGTTCTGATCAGCATCCGGGCCACCCAGAAGATGCCCATCCATTTCCTTGCCCCTGGCTGTGCTCTGTGCCCCGGAACCCAGCAGTCAGCTCTGGGCTGCCTCTCGCTCCCTCACCCTCACAGCCAGCTCTGTCAGTCCTGTATAAGCTCTGTCCATTGTACATCCTGAGCTAAACATGAGGTATAGTGCATGTGGAAACACAAGTCTACACTCATTCAGGGCGTTCAAGCTATATCTTGTCAGTATGATTTATTTCATTTGCCTTTTTATTTGCCTGCTGCAGACACCATTATTTTGCATTTAACTCAAATTACTGCACTATTATGAAAATGTTTGTGTTGCTAATCCCGACCTTTTTCACTCATGATGCTCACTGTAACATGCCATTTCAGCTCATTCAGTTCTTTATTTGTTGCCTGACTCTGAACTGGAACTTAGGCTCGTGGTAGCAGAGGTCTTGCTTCCACCCATCCCTTATCCAGGCTCTGGCTCCAAGCTGCCCTGAGTGAAGGGTGAGTGGTAGAGGATGACAGTTAGAGTTGTTAATTTCATAAGTCACACTGTCAGGCTGAAAGGCGCCCTTTCCACTAGGAAACAGCATCCCCGGCAGGATGGCTGCCAGAGGCAGTGGGCACTGGCTGTGTGACAGGTAGCCATGCATTAACTGTCTGCTCTGCCATCACTGAACATCTCTAAGCCTGAGTCTTTCCTAGTTCCTAAAATGAGCACTGGACACTTCTCATATTTGGCTTTATACTTTTTTTTTTTTTTTTTAAATATTAAGCCTATCTTAATTGTTTAAATAAGTTATTTCTCAAAAACCTCAGAAGAGTTCCACGCCATCTTTTCTGTGTGTTTCACAACAGCTGGGGCCAAGAGTCTTCTACTGTATTCTACTGTGAGGAAGTGAAAGAAGAAAGCTTTCCCCCCACTGGGTACAAAGTAAATGAGCAAGAAAGACAGATTCAGCACTCCGTTATTTTACGTCTGTCTTGGTTTCCTTTCCTCTCACCTGTGTCTAGAGTGAGTGCAATAGTAACAATGTTTAGTGTCACATGGAAGGATTTTAGAATGTTGAACCAGAACCCAGCCATATGGAAGTCAGGGGACAAAAGTATTAATGACAGTGGCTGCAGGAAGAGAAAGGACTCACAGCTCTTCTCCTGGTCATGTGCTGGGATGTGGCTCCCGTAACAGTTTCTGCCAAGCTCATCTTCTTGGTGAAAACACTTTCTCTTTTGAGTGTGCCCAAAGCCAGGCCAGGGCAGGAACATGCTGCCTTAGGCTTACTGGGCTCACGCCACCTGTAAAATGAACTTATGGTCTACTGAGACATTAATGGCCAAATGTATGGAGCTTAAAAAACAAGTATTTTCAGCAATTTAGTTTTCACTCAGTCATGCTGACAACCTAGTTTATATCAGTACCTACAAACTGATTTTCTTGTTGTTTTTTTTTTTTATTATGTATTTAGTACAGGGTCTACAGGGTCTCACTATACAGATTGAACTCGTAGTGATCCTCCTGTATTCAGCCTCCCAAGTACTGGCATTATAGGCACGTGCCACCACACCCAGTCTCAGTCATCATCTCAGTGCACCCAGGGTCAGGGCTGGCATGGCATGCTGGGGATTGAACCCTGGTCCCTGTGTGTCTGCCTAAGCAGGCATTTTAATCTGCTGAGCAATCCGGCCGGCCTTTCTTGTTTCTTTAGAGCTCTGTGTATGATGCGTTAAGACATAATGACCAGTGCTCGCTTCGGCAGCACATATACTAAAAAATTGGAAAGACATAATAACCAGTGAAAAATAACTGAGAAATACTTTTGGTGTTTACTATCTTAAGGTTCTAGACTCTGTTGGCATCTCAGAGAAAATCTTGTTTTAAAGCAATCAGTTTTAAATGTCATTATTAAGCTTTGCAATATTTAGATTTGATGCATTTTATTTGCTTATTCTCTTATACCAAAAGCTAGAACTATTATATCTGCCTCAAAGAATCTGAGAATTCAAACACAATCATAGAGGTATAATTTTGAAGTTAATTTGATCTTTAGCAAATGGTAGTGGTAAAAGTAGAATTTCCTTCATTATAATGAAATAATGATTAGTTTGTCAATTTGTGAGAAGAGTCTGTAGGGAAGATATGTGGTGAGAAGTAAGACCTGCTGCCTTAGTTATTATTCTTTGGGTTTTTTTTTTAATGTGGTACCAGGTATTGAACTTAGGACCTTGAGCTTGCCAGGTAGGCACTTATTCCACTGAGCTATTGCTGAGACAAAATACCCAATTTGCTTGGTGCTCAGTATGTACAGATTTCATTCCATAATCAGCTGGCTCCAAGGCAGGGTGGTGTGGAAGAGGGGCACCACAGAGGAGAAAAGGTTCATGGTAGAGCAGCCAGGAGGCAGCAAGCAGCTAGCCTTCTTTTCTCTTTTATTCAACCCAGGCTATAAGCTGTTAGGGTGATGCCACCAACCTCAGGGAGGAGCTTTCCATTCCCCACACCCAGAACTACAATAACCATTCAGTGGACTAATTCAGTACCCACACCCTTAATTCCAGGGTCACACCCTTAAGTCACATTCACACAACCCAAATCCAGCCACCTCTGAAAAGTCCCATCCGTACAATTCATAATACCTGCAGTTAGGGGAGCACTTGTTTTTTCACAAATACTTAAAGGCTCTGTTAGTCCAATGTCAGTATAGTGTCCAAATCCGCTGCTGCCAGGAAAGAAGGTGCTGGGAAGAGATGGGTTTGTTGCACCAGGAGAGTGGCTGGTACAGAACAATAGAGGAAGAAGGTCAGGTCTTTCTCTGTTCCCTTTGCTTTTCTGCATTCCCACCTCTCTCAGAAGGCAGTACCTCCAGCTCTCCTCACACTCCTGCTCTGTGGAACGTAGAGTTAGGAGAAATGATGGCCCCTCATATCTTACTGAGTTCGTGATTCAACTCATTCCTGGTTGTTTTCTTTTCTTTCTGTTTTCAATGGGAAAAATGCAGAACCAATGACAGTGAACTTATTCTATAATACAGTTCCATTAGAAATTTGTGGTTTAATATTGGGAGCTAAGTCTATAATTTTGACAACACTATCAGAATTAGTGACTGTGTGTTGAAGTTATTCCTAGCTCAGTAATTTCCTCTCTTAGTGAAAACCAACAGAAGAACTGAAACAAAGGAGAAAAGGCTTTCTCAGCCCGGTGAGTCATCAAGCCTGAATACAGGATGTTACAACATTTCACTTACGTATTTACTGAATACTGCAAGGCATTATTCTAGACACACTAGTAAATACCACAGAGGTTATGAAGCAGATTCCTAAAGACTTCTTACTTGTTCCTCCTTCCCTGGTCTAGTCAGATGAGAGAGACCATCTGAAGTTAACATAAGTTAACGTTAGACAGTGATAAGTGAAGTCAAGCAAAGTTGAGGAAGTTCTGTGAGGACCAATGACTTGGGGCTTGGTAAACCTAAGAGAAAATATCTGAGAAGCTATCTGAATTTAACCTGCAACTGGAAATAAAATGGAATGTATTCCAATGGCTTGATTTAGTAAGATACAGTCTTTCTAAGGAACTTACATTAAGTGGCCCTTTGAAGAACTCCTTAAAGAAAACAGTGTATCTTGTGATTTGCATTTAATTTTCAGCAATGAAAAATTGTTGATTTTCAAATGGAAAGCTACAAAGAAAAACAGAATGCTCTAAACAGGATGATATCTTTTGCTTCTAGAGACTGTCCATATACTACAATAATGCAAAAGTAATAATAACTGAGATATTTCCTGGCAATTTTGGAGAATAAGGTTAGCATTGAGATCTGTGAGATACCACAAGGTAAATGTTACAGCTTTAAGCAATACTAGAGAGGTGTTTCAGAACAGTAAGAACGAATTAAATCATATAGTAGGACTCATGATATGTTGTACATAATGATTTTTAAAGGTGAAGCCTGGGAGGTACCACGTTAGGAGGAATTTTCACTTGTTAGGCATTCTTTTCTGATTTTGCATGACTAGGGTCATGAGGTGCACAGGGTTTGTGAACTTTTAGTTTATGTCTGAAATGTCACCTGATTGATTAGACAAGTTTTCCATCATATATGAACTCCTAAACAGCCTTGTGTAGAAACTTTCCTCTTGAGAAATGAGATTTAGCTAAGGCTGTTCCAAGAAGATGGTATAAAGGCCATGTAAGTCTACAATGACCATGAAGCGTTTGAAACATAAAACATAAGTTTTGGAAAAGCTCTTATGATCCAATGAAAAAAGGACAGGAAGGCAATTGTTACGTTTACCCTGGAGCTTTAGCTACTATTTTTCTTTCCCTGTGAAGTGGAAGCCACAGCTTGCATTTGAAGGGAAGTAAACCCAAGAGATACTTAAGTCTCATTCTCTCCATGACAAGAGTAGAGCACACGTGTGCCCTAAAAGGCCTGAATTCTTAGAATTTAAAGGCTGTCTTGTGGGAGATTTTTCTGGGCACCATTATGATCATGCTATTAACTTTTACAATTCTACAGTTCTCAAAAAAATTTCTCAGCACTTTGAACAAAAAGTACACTGTCACTGTGGGATTTACTGTCTTTGTACTACATGGCTTTTGGGGAAATGTCTCTGGCTTTTCATTGTCTTTTAAAATCTAATATATTTCAACTTCACTGGGTTTGGCTAAGTTTCCTCCATGGTGCCTTTCAGTGACATTTCCCCGAATTAGATAAACATGTCTGTCTTCTCTGTTGAGCTGTCATGTTCCTTTTTACTTGGGTTTTGGGAATTGTAAATGATATTAGGTATTGTGTGTTTATATTCTCTGATGTAATTATAAATTTCAATAGAGAACTTTTAGTGATAAAACGTTAGTATGTTTATTGCACAGAGCCTCACTTTCTTCACCATGAAATGGAGAAATTGATATCAAATGAATTGAAAATTCTACAATTCAGTAAAACAGAAAGCTATAAATGACTTAAAAAATAACATTTATAAAAAGAGCTGGAGAGAGGATAGTCATAACTGTGCTTGCATAACTACTTCTTTGTAGTTATTTCAGACTTGGCACATGGTCACAAAGATGGTACAGTCAGATGTTCACTTTAGCATAAGTGTGACATGAAGAACTTTAAAACAATCTAAATGCCCATCAGAAAGGTAAAATAAGTCCTGATAGAGCCCTGCTGGAAAATGACATGCATTTTTTTCGTGCATTAATCAGCTTCCCTAGTGCTGGAACAAAATCCCTGACATCTACAACTTGAAAGCTAGTTTAATTTTGTGCTTGGTGTTAGGGGACTCAGCACCCAGCTCAGTCCCAAGGTAAGAACATCACAGCAGAAGGGAATAGTGGACTGAAGAAGCTTGGTTTGTGGAGGCTGGAAAGCAGAGCAGGTGAGCAGTGCCCGAGAGGAAGGAGACAAGGGCCGTGTCTCCAAAACCCACCCAGATGCATCAGATGTGTGCTTTACTAATTCCCCAGGCAGCCCTCAAGATACTGAAAGTGACAATCTAGTTTTATTGCTGCACTTGAAGTTTGCCAGAAACGGCTGCAGTTGGACTTCTGCCTGGACAAATTATGTGCTTTCCATTTTTCAGGTGTGAGCTGGGAAGCCTCCTGAACTAATGAGCTAAAGAACCCGAGGGTGTAGATTCCAAGGACTCTCTGGTGCAGCACCAAGGGTAGAAATGGACAGGTCACAGTAAGATTTCACAAAGCAAAGCACCAACAAGAGACATCATAATTTTCTTGAATCCAAAAAAGCCAGGCAGAAAGGGTTTGAACTAAGATGTGTTTCAAATTTTTCCAAAGAAAGATCAGATTCCATAAAACAATTATTTAAAATTTTGAAGGAATAAAAGATAAAGGAAAGTAAATGACATTAATGGTAAATTCAAAGTAGAGCAAAATGGTATTTTGGAGATGGAAGAGCTTAGAAAACATAGCTACAACTTTTGGAGCAGATGGTATAATATTAATGGATATCAAAAACAAAACAAGATTGTTGAAGTGATACTCATTTTTCCTTGTCTTCCCTGACAAAGTTATCCATACACAAGACCAAATTTTTTAAAAGAGCAAGGCAAAAGGTCACTGACATCCCCAAAATATAGGGACACTGCAATCGATAATTTCTAGTTATTTTAAGATTTATCAAGATGTAATAAATTATATCTCTAGGTCACTAATCTTCAAAGTGAAGTGCAATATACAGAAAGACACTATAATGTATCTGGTGAAATGTGCAGTAATATTAGAGCTCTGTCTGCCTGTCTTTAAATAAATGAGCTTAGAATTTACCAATGCTTAATATGCTGACGCGCTCCCTCTTTCTCCTAGGATCACATGTCACATGGGAAATGTCTTCATGCTAATTCTGCTTGTTACCTGATGTGGAAGCGTTGGCACTGGCATGTGTTAGTGAGGCTGCCTCTAGAGCACCAAGATGTGAGCAGGACTGAGTGGCCTGGTTAAGTGGAGTCTCGGCTCTGATCTTAGATACAAACCCGCGCTCCTCCTTTGTAATGAGATGACAATGATCTGTGAATCTGTAGTGTCACAAAGCTTAAAGAGTTGTTGCACTTTAAGATAAATTATACATTTCCTTGTAAAAGTTAAAAATTCTACTGTTGACATACTGAGTTATCAATTGAGTATTAATTAGAAATTTAAACCTCTAGCACACTGATCCCTGAAATGTAAAGGTGTTTCAATAGATGCCATTTTGGAAATACAGACTGGGAAATGTTTCCATCATTATGTGATTTCTGAAGCCAAAAATGCCATTTGTCATCTATAAAATGTCTCATATCTATAAGCTTAATTTATCCTGGAAATAAAGCATTCTAATGTATTAAAGGAAATTCTAAAGGACAAATTATAAGCTTTGAGTTATATCTTGGAAACATAAAAATGAAATAAATGTCTGGTTATTTTAAGGGAAAACTGATATTGATAAAGGGAAATGTCAAAATTTCATCAATAAAATCAAATTGGCAATCAAATTGTGTTGAAAATTAAAATTGTGACTCATAAGCACAAGTGATATCCGTCATGTATCTTATATGTTAATTTTTGTAAACTATGATTCACAGCCATGACCATCATTAAAATCACAAGTCAAAATTGACTGAATTTAAAATCTGACTTCTAAATCTTTGCATCAAGATTTAAATAAAAATTTTTAAATTACCCAAAAGGTTTTGCCAAGACCAGTGTGTAGGAGCTTTCTTGTCATACTTTCTTCAAGGAAGTTTAGGATGTAAGGTCCTACAGCTAAGCTTTTAGTCCACTTCAAGTTAACTTTTGCCTATAGTATAAGATACGGATTGCTTCATTTTCTTGCACGTGGATATCCAGTTTTTCCAACCCCACTTATTGAAGGGTTTTTCCCCTTCCCAACTGTGTATTCTTGTTATCTTTAAAAAAGATTTGCTGGTCATTTAATCAGGGGCTTACTTATGGGGTCTTTGTTCTGTTCCTTTGGTTTATGTGTGGGTTTCTATGTCACTACTATACTGTTTTGGTCACTGTTATTTATAATGTAGCACACCTTCTTCATTAAATTATGTTGGCACAAATGTGCTTTATATGACTGTTTAGATGTAACATCAAAAATCTAAGCAGCAAAAACAGAAATAAACAAGTCCTCATAAAGTTAAAAAGCTTCCATACAACAAAGGGAGCAAGCGTAGAATGAAGATACAATTTACAGACTGACATCTGGTAAGGAATGGATATCCAAAATAAAGAGGATATGCAACTCAGTTGAAAGAAGATAACCCAAGTAAAATATGAATAAAGAACATGAGCAGACATTTCTGAAAAGAGGACACATGAGTGGTCAAGAAATACATAAAAACAAGCCCAAGACCTTTGTTAAGACTTCACCTTATACTTGAGAGAATGCTTTCATGAGAGAGACAAAAAATAGTAAATGTAGGCAGGGATGCAAACACAAGGAAATCCTTTACTCTGCCATTGTCTGTGGTATAAATAAGTATGACTCACTATGGAAAACAATATGGAGTGTCATTAAAATTAAAATTTAAAAGCACTACTAAAGCAATTCCATTTCTGGTTATATATTCAGAGGGAATAATATCAGTATTTCAGAGACATATATGGACTCTAATATTTGTTTCAACATTTTTCCACTGTGGTCAAGATATGATAACAACTTAAGTTTCCTTGACAGATGAATAGGATTTCACACACACACACACACACACACACACACACACACACACACACATCGTGAGTGCGCAATTACTTAGTCTTACCAAAAAACAAAAAAAAGGAAGTCCTGCTATTGTGACAACATGGCTAAATCTGGAAAATGTGCTAACTGAGAATGAGTAGGCATGGACAAATGTGACAGGGCTTCATTTTTATGTGGACTCTAAATACCAGACCCACAGAAGCTGATCGATTTATCAGAGGCTGGGATGGGGATGAGGAATTGTAGAAAACAGATTCATCAGTCAAACGGTACCAACTTCCATTACCAGATGAGCACATCTGAGATATTGAATGTGCCACATGGCAACTGTAGTTAACCAGACGGTATTGTGTATTTAAGTTTTCTGACGTCTTCAGTGTTCTTATTACTAAATTAAAAAAATCTGTGTGCTGTGATGAATGTGCTCATTCAGGTTGACTTTGGCGATCATTTTCCCAACATAGACATATCTCAAATCATCACATTTAATACCTTACACATATGCAATTTTTATTTACAATCATATCTCATCAAATGGGAATATTTTTAAATAATAGGTTATATTTAATATTTTTTGGCCCTGATCAAAGTATTATAAAATTATTTTAATAAGGAAAAATTTCTGAATATAAATATAGAAATTTAAACTATTTGAAATACTGCAAAGATTATGCTTTTGATCTGTTTTAATTAAAAGTTATGACAAATTAGTACCATTTCCTGGCATAGGTTTGCTAGACTAAAAGTAATGGAAAATATGGCAGTATATCAATACCTAAGGTCTAATTCACAAATTTCCAAATGAGTTCTGGAGATAGTAGACAACCCAAGTAGCCATTTGAGGCATTTACATCTTTCTCCTTCAGCAGAGTAGGCACTGGTGAGTGAGCCTTGCCACTTTGGGTTGTGTACAACATTTAAAATGTGTCACCTTTCTCGAGTGGCTTTCAGCTTGCAATATTGAGAATAAGGGTTATTCAGGATTGAGTGAGTGGGTCAGATCAATGTATGGAAAATATTGAGTATTGATTTAGCTTTGAAGAGAAAGATATTGATTGACAGTTAATTCAGAAGTTAAATTTTCAGAAGACCATGACATCTAAGATGTAAGAGATACTTAATTTAGAAAACAAGCACTTCAAGTTGATTTTAAATATCTGAAGGGCTTATGCTTGTTTAGAGGATAAGTGGTGCATGTGAGGAAGACTTTTAATGTTTGCAGAGAACAGAGGTTTCTTTGTGTCACAGGATATAACTGCTACCTACCAAGATCCTGTCTTTGGGCTGGCCAGAGAGCTCAGCAGACTAAGTGCCTACTGAAGTAAGGTCAGGGATCAGGGTTCAATCCCACGCACCACTTGCCATATGGTCCCCATTCTCTGGGCGTGCTGAGCCAGCCACCAAGACTGGGCATGGTGGCACACGCCTGTAATCCCAGCACTGGGGAGACTGAAAACAGGAGGATCACTATGAGTCCAAGCTATGTAGTGAAACCCTGTACCAAATACATACAAAAATCCTGTCTTGTCTTAGTTGTTTTGAATTTCTACTTAGTAAATGAACAGTTTTTTATTTATTTTTAATAGTTGTAAAATTATTCTTAAATTACATATAATAGCTAACTTTCCATAAATTCTAAACAGAAGCTAGGCTTATCACGAAAACAGATGTTCTGCAAAATGATAAAACACTGTTTCTCCAGAGCACCATGTTTCTTCATACTAACACTGCCTTTTTGGAATTTATTCCTGGATCCTTTGTTCTGTAGTTCTTAATTGAGCCCTTGTGTTTCCCATCGTCATTTGGGAATTATGGCTGGGCTGGCTTTACATTGCAATGGTAGCTCACTGCTTCAGATTCTTGGAAGTAAAATAGATAGTTGATGGATGAAACATACGATATTCTTAGGGCATGGAAGCCCTGAGTTTTGGCTCTGGCCCTGAGTAGGAAGAGTTGCTGGATGGCTTGGGAAGAAACACAATGTTTGTAAAACTGCTGTACTCAAATATGCTATGGAGAAGAGCGGTAGATGCGGGCAGAGCAAGCAGAAAGTCACGGCAGTCACCCAGGAGGGAGGGGCTAGAGGGTCAGGCCAGGAGAGAGTGACAGAGGTGCTGAAAATGTGCATGCATTCGTCAAGAAAGAACTAATAGGATTTGCTGACAGACTCAAGGCATAGTAGAAAGAAAAGCCAAGAATGGTATAAGTCTTCCTTCCACAGTCTGGTGAAGGAAGCAAGAGGAATCAGAATAAAATGATTCAAAAGTTTTGAGATGAAAAAATTAGAAAAATAAGTTTACTACTAATTGAAGAAGGTTAAAGGGGTAGCAATTGTAGCATGTGGGCTATAACCAGTTTTAAATCAATGAAACAACTAGAAGATCTGTAGAGAATTTCAAGTGGGTAAAACTTTTTGGTCGGTGAGATTCTTCAATGGCTTTCAGTGCCCCCAATTAAAAGATGTTTTCATTAGTATAAACAAAATGTTCATGGAACCACTTCTAAAATCAACTAGAATTGAGATCTTTTAAAAATGTAGTTTGTTTAAATTTTTACACAATTATTACATCTGAACTAAGCTGAGCTCTCTTGCTGGAATTACATAAATGTATGTATCCTCTGCATGTTAACATAGTGAAAGACAGTGTTGATTTTTGAGTTAAAGATTTGATAAAAGCTTCATGTGCTTTACATCTTGAGTGCAGTATTTCACTTGACTCTAATTCACAATTTTCCTGCAGGCTAAATATTTTACATGCAGAGTTAAGTACATAAGAATATTAAACACAATTCATTTGTGATAGTGTAACTTGAGACAGAAACATTGCATCACATTTATATAATGCTGAGCTCCAAACAGCGCTCAAGCTTAAGCCATGAGAGCAGGAAATGCACAAAGGCATCTTGGTGGCTTTGTCTGGGGAGGGGAAGTGAACAGCAGTGAGGATCTACTCTTTCCTTGGGAATCTCCCATATTCTTTAAAAATAACTTTCACATTTTCATGGAACAGGGTCTTCATTTATAAAAGCAAAAAAGAAAAAGAAGTTAAGGGGATTAAGATATATGCATTGCCAGTGTTGTTTCATTTATTGATACTAAAGCTTTTCTGTTTTTTTCCCCACATTTTACTTTACATTTTCCCTGGATATGGTGAGTTACAAATTGTGTGCCACATGTAGGAAAATTTATCTGGCAATTTCTCAGGATCCTGACTAGCCTACATGACTAATTAGTAGGGAATCTCAGATGCAGACTACCTTTTATGTCCCTTGAAAGCCCAAACAAGAGATACCTAAGTTGAATATATTATCTCTGACTCTTAGATAAATATTTAAGAAAGCATAGCTTGGAAACTGCCCGAGAGTAGCCTGTAAATTCTCCTGAAATAGGGCACAAAATTTGAAATCAATTCTAGCAAGGAACAAATTATCATAAAAATGGAAAAATAAACAATTCAGAACCAACATTCTTGGGCTAATCCAATGAACACAATGATAAACTATAATATGCAAGAATAAAATATGCAATTTGATAATGATATACATATTTTACAATATATACACACTATACACAAATATGCATCATTGACTTACACCAGTATAGGTAAAATTGTTCATCATACTGGCATCTAATACAAAGATTAAAAGCATTCTCTGAAGCTTGCTTGTCTGCCTTCATTCAATTCAACTTCCCTACTTTCCTTTCTTCTTTCTTTCCTGTTTGTTGTTTGTCTCCTTCTCTCATTGTATCAGGTTGGGGTAATATATCAGCATTGGGTGCAAAATTAAACAGTGCACCCAGCTCAGTAACCAAGATGAAAAATATTTTAATGTTGCTTTCATTAGTGTGAAGTGCACCCACAACTCCATGGTAAACATCAAAATTCAGGGTAAAGACTGGATTCACCAGAACCAACAGGCAAGAGCAGCAGCGCTGACCCTGTCTGTGCACACGATGCCTGAGCTTTTCTGCTGTCACCTTAAATTATACATCCGTGTGCTTCCCAGCTTTGTAGGTAAAAACATAAAACAAATCCACGCAATGGCTCATTTTGTCAGTCTTAAAGCACAGAATCCCATGTGGCAGCATCCCTTAATTAAAGCTGTAGGTCTCATTTGTACAAACATATGAGACTGAGATCATTTATAGATATAAAATGTTGAGAATGACTCCATGTATAAATTATTTTACTGAAAGCCCTTAAAGATAGTGGGTAGGTTATACTATGCCATGACTAAGTTTTTAAAAAATATGCATAGATCTCTAATCTTTTGAGGAGGGATACTTTATGAGACTGAGACTGATCTCTTTCAAAGAGCACTTCAGTAATTCAAATTGGAAAAACTAGGTATAAAACCAGAAGGACAGCTTTTTAATTTAATTCCCAAAAGATTAGCAGAATGTCTACTTTTCTATGAGTTACTGTGGATTCAGGTATGGATCTGGACCTAAGTAGTATTCAATGGGGAAGGAGAACAAAGAAATGTATTACAATGAGACCAGGCATAGAGTAGATAAGGAACATTCAGGGAAAGAAGTAAGAATTTTAGGAAAGAATCCAGTAAGACTTCAGAGTAACAACTGATGCAGAATTTGAAAATGAGTATTAAACAGACAGTAAAAAAGGCATGGGAAGAGTGAAACCTTTAAGAAGAGACAGGATGAGGAATACCTGACATGTATGGATGCTAAGGCCCGTGAGAGAGTCAGGTCTATGGGTGCCTGGAGGGGTCACAAAACCAGGACCAGTGCCTGGCACAGAACAGGTGTTCAGTGCATTTTGAATGAAAAGAATGAATGAAAAACATAAACTGAAAGTAATTCCACAATGTAGAGACCTTTGAATGCTAGAATAAATAATTTGTATTTGAGATAAAATCAGACACTTAAAGGCTTTTGAGCAAAGATGAATCACTATCAGTGCTATGGCAAGGGAAGATTAATTTGCAGAAGGGGCCAATTAGTTAGTTAGTTTAGGAAGCCAATAATAAGGACATGAATTACAAAATTGGAAGTGCAAAGGGAAAGGAGGGGATAAATTGGAGAGATGCTGCAGAGGTGGAATTGATAGTTAAAGCAATTAATTCACTGGTAAGAAAGATGAAGGTAGTGAAAATGACTCCTCAATTTCCAGCCTGAATAACAGGGAGGGCATTAGTGCTTTTAACAAAAATAAAGAACACAGTGAGATAAGCATCAACTTCAAAGATAATTAGTACTAGGTTGGACATGCAGCTGGCAGGACTCTGGCAGGGCATCTAGGTGGAGATGTATGGCAAGCAGATAAGTGTTGTTTCCATCCTAAAAAATAAATGCTGTCACCAGAGAGGGATGCCACCCTTGCTACTTGATATGCTTCTCACTTAACCTCTACATTTTAATCAATTGCATATAAGGAGCAAAGATAGGAAAGGCGTTTTTTTTCACCAGTGTAGAGACATTTAAGGAAATCATGCATGTATGTCATGTCTTATCATGTTATATTACATATAATACATATAGTATCATAATACATATAATACCAGTGAAGGTGCTAAGAAATTTTAACTTATCTAAGTGTGCATGGAGCTCTGGATCCTCAAAGTTTCAGTTTGAAGGTGACAATATGAAACAAGTGACTTTCTTGACTAGCGCACCTCACATTTGAGGTGCATCAGAATCCCCTGAAGAGGTCGTTACTATTCAGATTTTGGGCTTCAACTCCAGAGTATTTGTTAGGTAGGACTAGGGAGGTCAAGGAACATGCAGTTTTTGTATGTTTCCAGGTGGATCTCATGTGGCCACAGATAGAAATCTTGACATCATTTAGCTGTGGGCCTTTGTAGGAGGCTCAATAACTCCAGGCCTCCAATCTTATTGCAAGTGGGTTTCTGGGTTCCTTTTCCCCTACCTCTGCTGAGCTAAGCTCATAATTCTTCTTACCCTGCCTATTTCCCATAAGTCTCCTGCTATGCCCCGGAGGTGAGACTTCCTGTCATAGCCCGGTTGCCTAGTTACTCGTGCCTTTTACCTGCCACCGTCATTTCCCTATGCCTCCACTATATATACCCAGAGTTTTCTTTGAACAAACGAGACTTGATCAGAATCCTGTCTTGTCTCCATTCTTTGTGTCTCCTGTCCCTTCTCATCCCCACTCCCCCTCTAGGGTCCTCGACTAACCCGCGGGTTGGGACAAGTGGCGCCCAACGTATGGGGCACCTGGTAAGGAGGATTCAGAGACGGAACTGTCCAAGAGAGCCGGCAAGAAAGAAAGTAAAAGAGGTCCGCGCCGCAGTTGCCTGCTGCGATGTCTGAACCTCAGTAAGCGGATGGAACCCCTTCCCTCTTCCCTTCGGCAATGAGACAGGCATTAAGTGAACATGAGATATTTGTAGAAAGTTTGAGCAAAGCGTTAAAGATGCAAGGAGTAAAGGCTAAGGTTAAACAGTTATGTGAATACTTTCAGTTTATACATAAGGTGTGCCCTTGGTTCCCCTT